>JAZGTK010004410.1:0-24669 GCA_036877625.1 Ambastaia sidthimunki | reverse complement strand
ATGTGCTTTTAAAGGCTGCAGTAGAAATTTCCATTATAAATCCTAATTAATGTTTCTAAAGCGCCTTAAATGGAGCACGTTTGCTGTTCTCCTTGAAATATCTTTCTCCCCTTAGTCAGAATGAACTCAGTCACCCTGCTTCAGGCTTCACTTTTTTTCTGGCTCCTCCTCTGTGCTGAGATGTGATCAGCTTGGGGGTTTCTAATGCCAGATGGTACTGTGGAAAGCAATCGTGTGAAAAGCTGTAGGGATCTTTGTCCTGGCTTTGATAGTAAAGGACGCCAGGAAAAAAAGTGCAGAACTGGCACTTTTCTCTCCGTGCACTTCTCTCCAGGTCTGGGTGTGGGATTTCTATTATGGTTCTGGCTTCCAGCTGGGGCCTCGTCGCTAGAACGATCTTGACATTGTGCCCTGATCTCCCTGCTGCTGGAAAACACCCAGCCAGAGTTATCTGGATCCAATATATTCAATATACTCTCTCTCGCTAGTTTTAGTTAATCCAAAAAATGACATTGCTGTCACCATTTGTGTTGTTCCAAACCACTTTCTTCTGTAGAATGTACTGCCGACTTTTTCTGTGGATTATAGTGAATGCATCTAAGCAAAACGTAATGCGGTAAATACCATTTTACTTTTATAAAAATAAATCCAAATGACTCGAATGTCTTCTTGAGCTATACAGTTTTGGGTTAGGGACAGATCCAATCTGAAGTTTAATTCACTTTAAAGGAATAGTTCCATTTTTTTCTTACCATTACTCATCCTCATGTCATTGTAGGTGTATATGACTTTCATCTGAGTTAAATAATTCTGAATTAAATAATGACTTGGCTGTTCTTAGCTTTGTAATGGCATTGAATAGCGCCAGAGATTTAAGCTCCAAAAAGCTCATCCATCATAAAAGTAATTTATACGACTCCAGTGGGTTATTTTCTTCTAAAGCTAAATGATCTGCATGTGAAAGAAAATGATTCATAGTTTGATATTACTAGCCGATTGATACATCACATATTTTTGTAAACAAACACAATATTTTTTTGCCAAATTTGAATATTGGGGTACGTTAATTACTCCTGAATTTTAGTGGCTCATTGGATGTACCAAGACAATGTTCAGCTCAAGAAAGTCATAAACGTCTAGGATGGCATGAGGCGGCATGAGTAAATTACAAGCAAATTTTCATTTATGGGTGAACTATTCCTTTAAATGTCCATGATATTTCATGAGAGTGACAAATGTCTGATTCATAGAAAACTGTTTTTTTTTTTCTTTTTTGAGTCAGATTTGATCAGTGAAAAAGTCACGCTGAATAATTTGTTCACAAATAGGATTGACCTGGTTCTTGAGTTCAACTCACAAAATGAGTAAACCAGTCACAGCGATTTTCTAACACAATTTAGAATTTTGGTCTGTTTCTTACCTTTGGTCTGTTACCATATAACTTCAAAAGACTATATAACAAAGAATATATAGCATGAGTTGTATGGACCTCTTTTACTATATACTGCACCAATGGTGGCACTCTGAAGTTTGAAAGTGAACACATTTTTTAAGATGTTACAGTTCATGACTGAAATGCCCAGAAGTCTCCCTGCGAGGGTCACTTAAGGACTTATTTTGGGATAGAACAGGTGCTAAAGCTCATTGCAATATAAGAACTGGAATATGGTACTAGAGTTTAGCCTGTCTTTTCTGCCCCATCTCATTCCATTGCTCAACAGTGTGGTCCAGCATTCCCTTTAAACGGCGTGTGTTGACGGGAGGAGGAGGAAGTGGAGGGAGGAGGGGACACCTACCCATTGAAGGCCTCTTATGAGTGCACTTCTGTGGAATGCAGTGCGTGTGAGTTCTGTGTGTGTGTGTGAGATTGGTGTGGATGGCAGCCAACGGCATATATGGGCCGTACATTACAGAGGGCACCAGGCAAAACAGGCAGGCAGGAAGGTTACATGAGGACACCCAGATGTGAGGCTGGTGCAGTTTGGAGCCTTTTAAAGTGGATTTTCAGGATCTCTGAGCAAATAAACAGGGTTTATTTCTTTGGCACCTTCTAATCCTTTTAGTCAAAATAAAAAACTGAAAACATTTCAAAATAAATAATTTCATACTATTTGGAGGGGACGTAGTTTTACTAGCACAGTCGCAGTATTTGAAAGATGAATTTACCAAGAAATGAAACTTCTGTCATCATTTACTCAACTTTTATGATGTTCCAAATCTGTGACTTTTACTCTTTAGTGGAATGCAAGGGAATAAGTTTTTGGGAATGTGAAAACTGCACTTTTTTCCATATAATATGAATAAATGGGGACTGAAGCTGTCTGTAACTAACATCTCCTTCACAGAAAAACATCACGGGTTTGGAACAACATAAAGGTGAGTAAATGATAACATGATTTTTGGATGCAGGTGGTAAGTACTTTAAAAGGTACCAAACCTAACCTTCCACACAATTTAAGACGCACAGGGCAAAACAAGTTATATGGTGAAGTTTGAAAGCTAGGAGGTTAGCTCAGATCACGTGTAAGCAACAGCAATATTAAATAAATACTTTAAAGTAAAGCAACATAAGCTATAAACTAAAATACCTGCCAAAAACATATTTTAGACATACACATTGAGACAGAGAATTGATAGACACTCTGACAGAGTTGCGCAGTGGTGCTTATATGAACAATATAAGTTGATTCTGGCTCTCAACATTCCCTGATCCTTTTTATAACTGAATATTTCAAGTTCTACTGTATGTAAGAAAAATGAATGCAATTGGCAGCCATTTTTGTAAAATGGCATTTTTAATGCATTTTAATTCCTAAATATTTTATTTAAAAAAGTAGTTTATTGAAAAAACAATGTGTAGGGCAGGACTTTAGTTTATTCCTCAAGATTAGACTTTTAAAAGTGATTGATATATAACAGATGGTTGGAGGGTAAGGGCTTAAAATAAGAGAGCTTGGCTTATGGCTCAAAAAGGAAAGTATACTGTGCACCAATGTATCTTTCACAATAAGACAAGAAACATGTATGAACATGTTACCAAACAGGGTCAATTATAATTTCCTGTTGACATCCTTAGATCCAAAATGCTATTCAGATGGGGAAAAATGCCTCCACAGCCAGGCTATCCTAAAAGACGGGGTTTGAAAATCAACATGTCATTTGTGTTGCCATCTCAGAAGCAGTGGGACCAGTGTGGTGTATATGATGGCGGCCTTTGCATAGAAGTCAGTCTGGTGACTGGAGACGCTGGGCTGTCTCGCCCCGATCCTGCATATGGAGAGAGTTATGGGCTCTGAGAAAGCAGTCAGCCCCAAAATTACACCCTCTCTGCCAAGAGCAAACGTAACTAGCACATTTATCAAGCCACTTGGAGAGAGAAAGGATTTTAAAAAATAAAGCAGATCTAGTGAACAGTCGTGCGAAGAGAGAAGAGGCGTGTCTGACTGCCGTCCTCATTTGACTCCCCAGTTGGTGTGAAGATCACCCGCCTGGGCGAGAAACAACTGTGCAAGACAATTTGAGTGACACTCTAGAGAACAGGAAGTGGCATGTTTAAAAATCTGAGACCTGACTGAAATATGAATACTGAATAATATATTAGATAAACTCTGACAATCTATCTGTGATTGGCCCCTGGCTTTCTTAACCAGGGGGCCGAGGCCCACTAGGGGTCCTTAACAGACTTCCAAGGAGGCCTCAAGATGGCTTAAAATGTATTTAAAACGAGACAAAACAAGCATTAAATAATCTAAAGCAAATAAAGATATATTTAGTGTTTTGTTATTTTTATAACGAATAGACATCTTTGTAGATATGCCAAGGAAAATTGTAAGTCAAGGCAACGGGGAAGCCTTCAAATATTGTTGGGGGCTTGAAGTCAAAAAAGGTTGAGATCTAATGATCTGGAATCAAATCTCTATGTAAAGAAAGATTTTTGTAGAATATCCAAGCTGCTCTTCTCCAAAGGATAATATTTCAAATCACCTGAAGCATTTTTAACTTAATGTGACGAACAGAGCAATACTTGGAGAAGTGTCATTTTTGCACCATTATTGTGTCACCAAATGGAACTGCATATAAGAAATTTTTGGGTCTTTTCTGTTCCTCACACAAAGCTGTCATATGACTTCAGAAGACAGGCAATATGGCACACAAGTGCTGTTTTGTGTATTTTGGAGCTAAAACTAAAATTTTTTCCTTTTGTGCTCCACAGAAAAAAAAAAAAATCACACAGGTTTGGAAGCGCCTTGAGCGTAAGTAAATGATGACAGAAATGTAATTTTAGGTGAACTATTGCTTTAAAGCTGATGAAAAGCAGTTTTGCATCAAACCATTTTTGCCTCCTTTTTTCTAATGTACCTTAGGGGTGTTTGTAGTTTGTTAAACAGCTATACAGAAAGACTTATCTTAATATTACACATCACAAAGCTAGTCGTACTGTCAGCACTGCTTCACTCAGTTACTGTGTGGTCTGAACTGCCTGTCATTACATCAGTCATAAGTCATGCTAGAAAGTAACAAATATCCCAAAGAAATCGATTTTAGAGACTGTTCCTGTTAACCAATGCAAGCACCAGGCTCTGATCCTCAGCCTCAAAAAGTACAATTAGTCATCCACATAGTCATAGTCAAAATGGTAAAATCACCATAAATTACAACATTATTACTCATATGAAGTAGATCTGTATATGTTCTGCCATATATCTCATACTTACTGTAGCTTTTAAATGTAAGAAAGATAAGAATATGAGCCTGCATGTATCATATCTAATATATGATATATATAATATATATAATATATATATATATATATATACTGTATATGTATGTATAGATTAAACTGTCAAGCTCCAAAACAGACAAAACAGCACTTGTGTGCCATATTGCCTGTCTTCTCTCTCTCTCTCACACACACACAATCTTGGTCAATTGCAAAATGTTTTCAATCTTTCAAACTGTCTTCATATGGTTATTGGTAATAATATGAATACTTTTGTCTGCACTGATTATAAGGTTAATATATAATTATTAGTGGTCTTTGCTAAGGCAAGCATCTCAATTACGTTGCTCATACCTGAGGTTTGAGGTTCGAAAGATGATATTAAACTACAACATGAAGCTCCTTCTGCACCAATCTTGCTACTAGTGTGCTACTGAGCCATAGAAAATAACATGGAGACTTATCTGACCCTGGGCCAATAAACATCCATGCGAGACACATAGCAATACATTAGTATTGCAGAAAACATATTACAGGCAAGCGCCATTCACATTTTCTTCACCGCAAAACAGTATAAATGACCATTGTCCCTGACAAGCAGTTCCTTATTTAGTCAAATAAGTGTGCTAAAAGGGTTCTTCACAGCAATGCCATAGAAGAACCATTTTTTGTTTGTCAAAGGGTCTTAAAGAACCATTTTTATTACCTTTAAACAGTCTGTAGAACCTTTATCCCCTACAAAGAACCTTTTTGTGCAACAAAAATCAATTTTTTGTGAATATTACAGGCTTTAGGAACCTTTATTTTTAAAATTGCAAATTTGTCACAAATATTCCAGTCATAAAGGTTTACCTGTTTATTATTAATAATATTAATATCTGTTTAATAGTAATTTAATATTACCATCAAATACAGTTATCAAACATATATATCACTGTGAATACAGTTGCAGCTTTCATAATGCATTTAAAGGTTTAATCACATTATTAGCCACAAAAACATACAGATGCATTTCATTGGTGTGAGATTTTCCCACTGCCTGGAGAACATCCAGTCTACCTCAATGCTTTTGTCCCATGTGTTCATCTGCAGCAATTTTATTCGCTTCTCTAAAAGGAAGTAAACAGATGCCTTGAGTCTCATGCCTGGCTGATCATAACATGGTATTTTTGAAGTGCCACAACACTTACTATAGTTTATTTCCTCTTTCAAGACTGTGCGGTTAGGAGACTCCTGTCAAATTTCCAGTCAGCCACTTGTGTTTCAACAACTAATGACAGCAAAGATTTTTTTTTACTGAACCATTTTAAACAATAAAATATAGCAAAATAGGTCATAAAATAGAGAAGCGACACGTGAGGAATCACACTATTGCATGTGCCCACACGTTTCATCACTTTGAAATGATGCAGCATTTCTGCATTATCTAAGAAATACCATTTCCAAAGAAGTTCACGGGGTTTACATGGAGGAAGTGAAAGATATTGGGCCCCAAGCTAACAACCAGTGAAAACACAACACTTTACCAAGTACTATACAGGTGGCTAATTTGCACTATAGTTAAGAATATTTGTCCTCATGGGAAATAATAGTTTTAGAAAATTAGTTTAAGCAAATATTTTGACTTGTAATGTTGGTGTTTTGATTGAAGCTCACTGACTAGAGGAGGTTGTGCCTGTCAACCAATCACACTCAAATTGTTTTCCCACCAAAACTTGTACATTTTGCAACCATAAAGCTGGTAAAACTACAGAAAAAGACCAGTGTTAGTAAATTCTACGGCAATCTTGATTAAGAATTGTATAAATTTAATGTTTATTAAATCTATTATAGAAATATAATTTAGATTTAACAACAATAAAGTGTTAAGACTAACAAAAATTATGTTAAACCTCTACAGTACAGAATTGCTTGTATAGATTTGTATGTATACAGTAAATTACAATCGAGTTACATGCCCACATGTGCACAAAAACACACAGAACAATTGTACCAAAACACATAAACAACTATGACCAAAATAACTTCAAATACATCTATATCAGTTTATAGCACAGGCAGTAGTTGTCACCTCATGATTGTGTTTTAATATGTCTGTGAGCTGCACACAATCAGGAGGCTGAAGGGGAAATGTGTCCTGCACGAGTGACAGTGACCAATCAGCATGTTCTGATGATTATACACGAGGCAGGAATGAGACACATGGGCAGTGTAGTGCTGGTTCCCAGTGCTGGTCTTGTGACTCTATTTTTGAACACACAGGCACACTCACGCTGCCCATACTGCTGTGCTCTCGTGAGTCATCCGCATCTGTTTGCCACAGTTTTTACTATCTGTGTTTCATTCTTAGATTGTATTGATATTGTATGTTTTTAAATCTTAGATGTCAACCTGAGTGTATGGATTAGTGTGCATAAACATTTAATATCACATCACCTACACTGCTGTCTAGATTTTGTCATCAACCGTTAAAAGCACTGTATTGGTTGACCACTAGTATGTTGTAAAGTACTATCGAACAGCAAGTCACAAAATTGAGCCGTATGTTGAAATATCCATTAAAATGTCTACGATGATTAAAAGAAAAGTTCTTTGAAACTGCTGAGAGACAAAAAACAGATACACTTCCAGGGGTCCAGTCTGGTTCTTAGTTTAGTCTTCATTTCTTCACCTTAACAATTTTGATTTTATGGCTCATAAAAATGAATAAAATTCCATGTCCATATTCAAATCATTGTTAACACGAATGTCATTTAAAATGTTATTTTACATAAATTAATAGATCTGGACACAAACAAACGAGTGTCATGACATTGACCTATACAGAAAGAAAAACAACAACCAAACTATCGTGAGGAAGATATCATATATCAAATGTCAAAAAATAAATAAACATAAATGTAACTGTTAAACAACCAAAGCAGATGATGCGAGCATTAATTTTCCATCTGGAGAGTTTACCATTATTTACCACTGATGTTTTTGACCATATTTTAACACACCTGCAAATCTGTATCAATGGCAGAACCCATGGTTACACAGACCCAACAGCCTATGGGATCAGTCCAAAGTCATGCACATATTAATGGGTGTAATAGCGTCTGTTCTGCCTGCTGACCTCCAGTGTTTGTTTTTGTATTAATCAGAAACACATGGCGTTACCTGAAACCTCTCTTCACACTTCAACATGCCACGTGGGTGGCAAAAAACTGAAAACAACACCTCGTAGTACTGCAAAAACAAACGTGTGTGTGAGAGCGTGTTTCCTTCCCCTGCTTTGTTGATACTCCTGCATGCTCTCCATTCAGTGAGGTGCGCTTAAAATGCAATAACAACGCTGACCAATAACAAGCATGTTTGATAATAACACATTTATTTGCTGCACTGTAAAGGATATAACTTTCACCACATCATTTTTGCTCTCACGAAAGGCTTTGTTGACAGCCAAACGTGTTATTTATAATTCCTTGTTAATGCTAAATATTTGTATTCTGCCCATGAACAATGTTGGAAAACTACCATAAAATTCAACAACTGTTTTTAATTAGCATCCAAACAAGACTGTCCTCATGTCTGAAAACAGCTAGTCTAAATAGAACAAAATGAAGAAGTCTCAAAACACGTCTTTAAAGTCTCGCTATTTTTAACTTGACACTATGTCTTACAATTGTGTCTCTCATGCCATGAGAAGTTGATAAGCATCAAGGTGCAATGCCTTGTCAGAGACGTTCGTCTAGCCCACTGTTAACATACATACAGCAGACCAGCAATTACAAAATGGCACAGATGAATGCAAAACTGCATCCTGAGCAAAATTTTACACACAGTAATTTTTAAAATTGCCATAACACTGGTCTGAAATGACATTTACAATTATGCATTTGGCAGACACATTTCCAAAGTGACTTACAGGGTATTCGCAGTATACATTTATCAGCAAATGCATTCTTGGGAATTAGATCCAAGACCTTGGTTTAGCTGACTTGGTGGTATTGAGCTACAGGATAATAAAAAAAAAATCAAAACTACCATAACCTTTAGTGTGTAAATATCAAAGGCTGTACATGGTCAAATGCACTTTTTTATCATGCCTGTCTTTGTAAGGCAATACTGTTAATATAATGATTTTATATTCAAACAGAAAAGTTGGGATATGTATTAAAAATATTGGATTGGGTTTTACATCTTATTTTTATGTTGTATACATCTTATTTATTTGTCGTTTACGTCTTATTTATTTACATCGTATTTATATGCAACCAAATTTCTGTTTGGTATGTGAAAAGCTCAAAGTACTGTTTAATTAAAGGCCCTTTAAATTATTAAAAGGTGCAAATACTAACTACAAAAACTAACTGACATTCAAGTGTACCTTAACAACAAGAATCTGATTAGAGAAAGAAAGAGAGATAATAAGAGAGAGAGAGAGAGAGAGAGAGAGCGAATGCACAGGGCCAAACAATTAATCCTGGAAAAATATGTTATCTTGGCTGTATGTCAGCCCATCTGCTGTGAGTCTCTGCCTCTTCAGCAGATTTCTAGAGTGAAGGGAAATAAGCTTTGAGTCTTTATGAGTCGCCCACTGCTGAAACACACACAGGTGCTCTTCAACAGAGAAGCTTGTGTAGAACTGCCCCAGAACACTAAACCAGACCTGATCCAACACTCACAACAATACAACTACTCTACAAATCCAGAAATGAAGTGTCACAATGCAGGAACATAATAAACTGACTTCCCTGCAGATGACCAGTAGCATCCCAGATACAGTTCATCTTTTTTGCTTGAAGTGAAACGTAAAGCCACTAGTGAGCCACTGGATCATGTTTTGTGCTAGTGTAATACACACAACAGTCCTGTTCCAAAAATGGAGTGAGCTGCCTAGACAGCATTTTAAGACATATTATCCCAATGATATTTTTTGTAAAAGGTACGCACCATAATTATACTGTACCTAGTTAGCTCAGCCACCTCAGATCATGCAAATATCATGTTTTATAATATGTATAACCACAGAATTCAGGAATAACCAGAAATAAACATTAGAATTTATTTTAAATAATTGTAAATAAATGAGCTGATCAATCAAATCTCTGGCATAAAGGTTTTATGCATCTATGATTGCCACATTACAGCAGTTATAAGCTGCTGTTCATATTAAGCAACAAAATATACATAGAAAGTGCAGTTACTGTAAGTGATGTATGTGAAGTTCCGCAAACAACTGACAGTCTGATGAGTCACAGATTCTCCGTAGAAGAGCTCCAGACAGAACCGCCAGTATACAGTATGCAGTATACAGTATGCAGTGTACAGTATGCAGTATACAGACAGACACAATGATTTCCTTTATATTGACTTTCATTAAAGACCCCATGACATGGTTACATTTTTTTACACAATTTTTTGTCTTGTGTTGACATTTTCTGTTGAACAGGAGAAAGACACTCATTCTACAGAGCATTTGAAGGTTTTATGTGCCTCTGTAAATGTTTTTGGTTAACTTCTTTGTATAAGAAACATCAGTAAAGTTCCCTCTTTAAGAACCATATAAAATACATGTACAATTTTTAAATTTTTTTTTAAAATGTATATAAATTAGTCACCAATTATCAAACTGTAAAATAGTTGTGAATTGCCATAAGAAGAGCAGTCTTTCTCTTTAAAAAAAAAAACAGAAACAAATCTACTAAGCAAATTATGCTTATTTTAGCTGGATTGACAAATTAAAAGCAACAGTCTTTTTAAAGCTAGGATGAGCCCTATATCTATATGCCCCGCCCTTAACTTCCTGTTTCAATACGTCAACACAGGAAAAAAAAACTGTGCTAAGTGATTTTAAATGGTGTCTCAGGTGAGTTTTTAGCAGTGCTTTAAAGTCTGATAGCTTTCAGCATAATGAAACTGATTATTTGTTCTCAGTTACAGCCACAAACACCAGCAACCTGAAACATAAACCTATGGCTGACCTAAGGGTTCTGCTTCTCTGATCTGAATGACCCAACTTACCGGAATTGTCACATGGTCAATTTAAAGGTGTTTGTCTCACATTGATCTCATGTGTTTCGTGTGCTTCTCAGGTCTGCAGTCTCTTTATATGAGCTCTGCAGGGCCGGGCCGAGGGGGATGCACAGCGGGACGAGCTGGGCTGTAATTCAGGCTACAGATGATGGCGTGGTGTTGCCGAATTAGAGATCCAGACTGCTGGAGACACTCTAATTTGCCCTGCCATGTGCAAATGCATGCTTAGCTCTCAGGCCCGATCGCATGATTAGCGGTTTTGGCTGTGTTTTAAAGAGGAGGATGAGTCTATTAGAAAACATATGGAGGGGAGACTGCGATCAATCGGGAAATAGGATGAGATACAAAAATGGTTTAGTCGAATGTATTTTCTTACATATACTGTAATCTGCAAAGTCTTTAGAGGTTTTGGCTACACTCATAAATGTAAGAATCTCACTGCATTGTGTATCAAAATATCAAAACCAAGTGACATATGCAAACACTGTATTTTGTTTCTCAGAAGAGCTGCTTTGGTTGTTTTAATTTTTAACTGTTTATTTTTATTAGATGTGTGTAGTCAGTTCTTCTTAAAGGTAGTCTATTACGGTCCATCACATGAACTATGAACAGAAAACGCCTTTTGTATACAGTATATAAATTGTTTTACAATGCAGGAATTTTAATTGTTTTGTCAAATACATATGTGCCGTTTCAACATGTACCATCTTACTTTAAAATAAATATTATTTGGTTTCAAAATTTGTAAAATAATCAAGTGTGGAGTTTGTGTCTGAATGCTTTTTGGGGCCACTGTACATACAGTACATACAGTAATGTAATAAAGTAATAACAGCTCTAACAAAATATAATTTGACTGTTGTCAAGAAAAGCTAAGTATAAACTCAGATAATGTTTGCATGATTTCATGTTGGCACTGCTTTCTCACAGAAAAGAGACAAATTACCTACGTATGTCCTGACAGTTTAAGATAAATGATATCTGACTATTTAAACAAAGGTTTGTAATCTAAACAATAACAGATGAAATTATGGCCTTCTGAAATATAAACTCATTCCACAACCATGCCAATGTTTATAAGCGTGCGTGAGTTTAAGAGTGTTTGTGTTAAATATGGTTTTGAAGCCATCATAACATTGCACACAAACTATATTGGGATATTTCCTTTGCTATTCACTTTCCTCCCAAAACAATGTCTAAAGTTCAGCTAACTCTCCTGGCTGTTAGACCAAAGACCCAGAAAGGGAAGTTTGACCAGGTCAGAAACTGAGCAAAACAATCCTTCTAACCAAGATAATGCCAAGATAATTATTTTTGAGCTGTGAGCCTCTTAAAAGATTTTTAATTATTATTTCCAGAAAAGACAAAGATTTCTAAAGAGAAGATAATGAGCTAGACATTACTGGAAACATTTACTGTTTGAAAAAATGAATGCATAACATTTTACAGCCTGACAGCACAAGAGAAATTTTAAAATCCTGTGGTTCTATAGTAAAACATATGCTAGAGCTGGTAATAGATGATAGCTAGAACCAACAGGCTGATCTGAAGAACATATCAATCACGTCACATCAAGAACCTCATACAGGAACCATTGTGCCACTTCAAAAATGATTTTTGATAACAAGAAGGCCTTTTGCAATGTCAAACCCCTTTATTGGCAGTACAATGTTATATTGATGTTATGGCAAACACCACTATTAAAAAGGCATTACTATAACAAAAATGGCTTAAAAGGTTTTTGCCAAAACATTATTTAATAAAGATTTGCACACTACAGCAGTCTGTTGAACTTTTTCTGGTTTTTCCATTGTATCAATTAGTAAACCATAACACAGGTGAAAAAAGTCCCATATCCGTAGAAGAGGTAGGAACCAAGAACCAGAACCTCACAGAGACTTAGTGGTGCTCTTTAAAAATTTTAAGGAAAGTAGGCAACAATCTAGAAATGCCCTAACAACCACCCAGAACACTGGCTGGGTGACTTTTGGAAGTATAACTCACTATATGCCATATAGTATGTGTGACATATGGTGAATTTATACTTTAATCAGAATTGTAATCAGATTTAAGTGTGTCCAGAGGGGGCTAGGATGAGTCTTAGCCAGACCCAGTTTCTAGGATGGGGTTGGGAATACAGTCTTATCTCTAGGGCGACATATTCCCAAGACATCCTGAGACAGCAAAGCTCAGCTGACTGATCTCCACTGAGATCCATAGATCACTCAACACCATGAGATCATCGTATCCAACCGCTGCAAAAGAAACGAGAAATTTAGAATTATGAAATTCATGCATAGCATATGAAAATAAAATTATGTTACCGTAAAATAAAATAGGAACAATGCAAGTACCTGGTCTTTGAAAATAAACTGGGAAATGCAGCAGTGTGTTGTATTGTTTGGGAAATGCTCAGCTGTGAGTAATATTAGGTGTGTTAGCCTCTGGGCATTCCATGCCTGGTTTCCGTGGTGAGAAGAGTCCACAGTGAACCCCACACCTGGGAAGTGGGAAAGACCTGCTGCTCTAATTAGCAAACGAGGGAGACGGTGAAGTTTGAAGGTGACGGGCTGCCAGAAGGGACTCGTTAGGTAGAGTATTCCTGAAGCAATTACGCTGAAAAAACTTTTATCAGGCAACCTGAATATGTGCTTCATTATGTAACATCTAAATTGGACATGGAAGTTCATGGAAGTACATGCTCTTTAGTTTAAGGATTATCATGATCAATGTAAAAGAACAGAATGACGTCATGCTGTCGTTCAACTAATGATGACGTAAGAAGGTTTAAATTGTGTAGGAGTGTGTTTTTCATGCTGTTTGAAAGACAGAAAGCGACAGACAGACAGACAGACAGACAGACAAACATAGACTAAAATGACATTTAAGAATAAACATGTATTCACTGTATTTACAGTGTGACTGAAACACTTTTGGTTTCTGAGTGTTTTTGTGACAAACTGCCCCTATGAAATTCTTGTGGGGGCTGTGGCATTTCCAAAGCACTTAAAAACTGAACAAACCTCTATTAATGTAAAAATAAACTGTTATCTTGAAGATAATGACAGTTATTTACTGTAAAATTCAACTCTACCAAAACAGGCCAATTCTTAAAGGCAGTCATTAATCATTATTACACCCTCTATCTGCATCAAGTGCAAATGTAACATAATTTAAAACATTTTTTTTTAATTTCAAGCACTGAAATACACTAAGCCAAACATTACACTGAAGTATATTATTTTAGCTTTATTTTGCAAGGATTGTGTCAGTCTCTCCAAAAACCTTTTAGTTTCTTATCATTAAAAGTCCTAAATTAACTTTAATTAACCTAAATTAATCCAATTAACTAAGAATCCTAATAAACACCACTAAATAATATTTCACATACTTACATTACAAATCTGAAATTTTACGATTGTCTTGGATTTTTCTGAATTTTATTTACACTTGAAGCAATATACGTGTAGATAGAGTATATATATATATATATAAAGTAACCATATATTTAGTCTTTATTTCTTGTAGTATAAGAAGTATAACAAATCTGAAAAAATAATCCTTGGCTCATTGCATGGCATCCTTGCCCCAGTTATTTGTTAGTAGATTAATCACACCTTAGTTTACAAAGCACACACACACACAGAAGAGAAATTTCAATAAAGTTTATCTGAGGACAGACTCATCTGATTATTATTAAAGTTAAAGTCTCAGTGAAGGGGAGGGGGGGTTTGTGAAGCTCTCAGCCGCTCTAATGACTTTGTTCCCAGGAGCAATTGCTGTCAGTTGCTATGGTGTGTGGCACATGTTCCTCCACTCGTCAAAAGCATTCCCAAACCCAAACCATCATTGCCCGGGTAAAAGACATGACAAAACGACCTGTAGCCACAGCCCCGGCCACTCTTTCCTTGTACTTGTCTCTAGATGGGTTAAAAAAAGCTTTAAACTGTTGAGGAAAAATTATGTGCTGATTGCATGAGGTATATAAAAATGGTTCCAGTCAGGGTGTTGCCATGGAGATACGCTAGAAAGTATAATACACTAATTACTGAAATTTTTTATACTTTCAAAAATTTACTAGTTGTTGGAGAAGTGTTAGGGAGTAACATATCTACTGTTTCCAATCAGAAACTGTATAGAGTGAAAAATAGTTCCCTTTTACTGTATGTTGCATTGTATTGTGGACACAGCTCTGCAACTGGGTAATCAAAAATGCTCTCCTAAAATGTCCTATCTTGCTAAAATGTAGATCCAGTGTTAATAACTGTTTGTTGCCGTTATCTTTACTGGGATCATTATTGTTTTCAAGCAAGACTACTTTGATTGTAAAAATAAATTAAACTTTAAAATGATGTTAACTACTTGTGAATACTAAACCATGATGTATCTAACTACTTCTGAGTAAAGCCTGACTGTAGCTTAACTACCTTAAATTAGAAGTAGCTTGTAGCTTGGCAAACTACAGTTTCAAAGAAGCTTTCCCAACCTTGACTGAGCATGTTCCCGTCATCACAGGGCCAGGGTCTCCCCACAATGACGGTGAACTGAATAGGACTAAAATACTTACATAACCTGATTAAAGATTACTACACCATCAGACACACAATTACAGAAAAAAGCAACTGCTCTTAAGTTGTGGACTATATATGGCTTCACTAACCTTGAACAGGTGCGTCTGTTTTCCTGTCCATAAGCAAACTGTCTCTCTCTCACACTCTCAGACCCTGGAGACTCTATCTGCTTTAATTAATACAACCTGCCTTTGGCTTACTGAGTTCAGGCCAGTAAGAGAGCCGGGTCTCGAGAGCTTTGAGCCCCTGAGCTGAAATACTAACCAATCATTAGTCACACTAGGAGGCTGTTAAGTAGCGCGTCTGGTCTATAGCAGAGAATAGCCAGGTCAGGTCTTTCCTTACACCCCACCCTGATGGGCTGCTGTGAGGGGGTGGCAAGGACTGTTTCATCTAGATTAGCACTGGTTATATGGATAGATATAGCTATAGATAGATATTTATAAAGATCAGTCTTAAATGCACACCCACAGTTATTTACTCATCCACTGATGCATAATGGCATCACATCTTTAAAGCCCTTCATAGCAGGAAACCTAAACATCTTTTATTTAGAGTCAATTCCAGTCCTATAATTTGACAACACTGCATTTATTCAGTAATGAGATTTTGCTTAGAGAGGAAGTTGGAGGCAAAAAATTAAAAAAATCCAGAGTACAGGCGGAGCTCCATTCCACTCACAAACTCTGCTCCAATCAATTTGCTGCTTGATGCCACAGAAAGCCTAATGATTTGTTTCATTGGCAGATACACAAAATAAAAATTAATTAATTAATTAATTGAAATATTAATACAAAATATAAAGCAGTAGACTAAATTGTGTCTATAACGCACACAATTAAATAGCACAGGTCAAGATTTTTATTACAACATTATAAATTATTTTAAATGGTTTGCATTGTTCTGAAGGCCTTCAAAACCTGTGGAACATATGACATGAGTCACATGGACTAATTTTATGAAGCTTCTGTGTGCTTTTGAAGGTTGAGAAAATACGGCAAAATCCACTGGCATTGTAAAGACAAAAAACAAGGACAATTGCATAAAGACTCTCTGTTTTGATCCAGAAAAACAAGGAAAATAATGACAATATTGTTTTATTTGTTTTTTGGGTGAACTATCCTTTTATAAATGAATAAAATAAATATTAAATATATTTTAATAAATTTATTTCTTCCTGTTTTTAGTAACTGTATAAAAGCAATATAACACTGACAAATTTTGCTAGTGTTCAGAAAATGACAGTTGTTAGTCGTTTCAGTGGACTAGAAAAAAGCTTTATTTTATGGGAATAGGCAAACGTCTCACCATGTGACACTAACAGATAAAATAGACATGCATGTAAAAACAGGATAATTGACATGAGCCAAGTTCATACATTCAAAGACAACTTTGTGTATTGCATCAAAATATTCCCACAAGATGACAAGTTTCTCATTCCAAACCTGGTGAAACATCACCTAAAACCTCTACTCCAAATACACTGCATTATAATGAGCTAAACTGGTAACAATATGGTAGATGTTACGGTAATCCACATAATACACCAGTGGGAGGTCTGATTCAGCCTCTTAGCTCTGGTAATTACTCCACTTGAGTTCCATGCTAAAGTTGTTAGCTACTATATAACAACACGCTTCACTGATACCAAGGGGAGTTGGTTACACATCAGACCAACAAGTCTGAGCAGGACTGAGCGTTGCTCTTGGGGTGTATAGTATGTGGTGTGAAGAGATCTCTACATGGGTTACCTCTGTGATCATGTTATATAAATACCTGGAAGTAACATATAATGTCACACTGGGTGACATTGTAAACTGCTGCACTTGTTTTGAGTGTTGAGTACTTTGAGACACAAGTCTGTTTGAAAAGTCTTTGGTCACTGTGATCTGTTAGTTTTGAGGATTAGTGGCATTTAGCAAATCAGCAAAGACAATTACACAAAGCCCCACCCACAAGCAGTAACATCATGCAAGTGTACATTACATATGTACATCATACATTATTTTCAGGTTTTTATAGACACAATGTAATCAAATTTGTCTCCATTCATTTTCCTTATATGTGTTCTTAATGTCCACAAAACTCAACACTATTCTTAAAAAAATGTATTTTTATAATCCTTACATTACCTTTCTCCACCTTCTCCAAGCATTTTGTTTTCTACTGATGTAATCAAGGCTGTAGTGGTAAGAATATTAAAAAGAATATTAACCAATAATATCAAAGCTTAACCTTTGAATACAGGGTGTAAATAGGCTGATAAATCGCGTCAGATAAAATAAAGTCTCGCATCTCATTTCCAGCTGAATATTTTGGAAACGTGTCACATTCTGGAAGTAAAAACTAATGCCATGTCATGTTGTTAGTAATGTCTAATGTGGTTGTTATAGTAAACTGGACTATATGCTGGATTATTCTGTTGCTGAAGATGTTTCAACACTTGTGAGTAATTTTAACAGTTGTGAAATAATGGTGGACATTCCCCAGCATTTAATCTCATCACACATCACAATGTCATGCGACTTAAAGTCTATAATCCAAAGGATGAGTAACATATCTACTAGACAAAATAGGAAACATAAATTAGGTCAGAAAGATTGAAGGAAATTAGTTCATAGTAAATACTTACCAGTTCCTATGACAACCTGAGATGCTACAACGAGTACGTTCTGAATCTAAGTAAAGCCAATTTTTTTTTAACCTAAAATAATGTTTTTATAAGTTTTAAAAATTATTACCCATGATAAAGAGCTGCAATCTGCAACTTTTGTCTCTCTATCGCCATCTCTGTTTATAAAATAACATTGCAGGTTACTTTATATGTACATGTACGTATGTTGAAGTCAAACTACATTTACGAATACAACAAACAGAGTCAAAGCTACACTTTTGGTCAAAAGTTTAGTTTATACTCATTCATTATTAATACTTTTTCCATTTTAATACATTATTAAAACTACTTTAGCATGTTTAACATAGTCTAAAATGAGCAAAAATGTTCTTTTGGTGTTTTACCATGTCACTTTTTTTGCCGTAATTATATTTTTGTCTACAAAAATTAATTCAAACATTCCAAACAGGAAAACGTCTTCAGATTAAAAGATTTAGGATAATAATATTTCAGGCAAGTGACCCTAAAGTGATGGAGGACAGTTGTGGTCTACTGGTTAGTGAGTCGAGCTTGTAATCAGTAGGTTGCTGGTTCAATTCCAGTGCCAGCAGGTAGCAACTGAAGTGCCCTTGAGCAAGACACCTAACCCCCGATTGCTTCCATGGCGCTGCTCCGGGTGTGTGTTCGTGACTGCAGTGTGTGTTCACTCCCCACCAGTGATGGTATAAATGCAGAGGTCACATTTCGGGTATGGGTTACCATATCTGACAAAACATGTCACTTTCACTTTACACTAAACTTTTGACCAGTAGTGTAGGCAAAGATAAACAACACAGACGATGTATTTGTGGAAAGTGTGAACAGTAAGACTATTGAATCATTATAAACCAATACACCTTGACTAATCCGATACCAAAAACTAGTAAGCCTAAACTGAACAAAGCTTTCAAAACACTTCAGTTATTTTTACAGTTTTTGGTTTGGACCCCAGGCTGCTCCCGGGGGGCTGAGCTCCTGTCAGTGTACTGTAATTTGATTTGCACAAAAAAAGCATCTGTTAAAATGGCAAGTAATTATATGAGTCGTGAGCGCAATTATGCAATCAGTAGCGTTCTCTTCTCATATCGTGACAGCAGATGAGATCTGAGCAGTCACATCCACTGACTCACATGCCTGCTGGACCATCTGATCAACGGTTTCTATAACGACCAGCAAGCAGCTCTAAATATGAATCTGGAACCATGTCTATTGGTCTCTCGATATGATTCATAGCTGTGTGACTACGAGCTTTAAACTACTGCCACTTCTTCTGAAAAGAAAAATCCCCTGCAAGATCTCCTTAATGTCTCCATTGTTTCTCTGAGACAGAAAAGAGAATGAAAGGATTTTAATATGAATGTTTGTCATGACATATCTCTTAAATTCCTAAAGCCAAGTGATGTTAGCTTTGACGTTAGATGATGTTAGTTTATAATTCTCTATATTCTTACTCGCTAAACTCTTATTTAATTTCTGCTGAGGATTTTTAAGACAAACACTCAAAGTTCATGTTCATGAATTAACTGTACAGTGTGAATTGAAGCTAATTTTGCAAATTAAGCAAATGTTTTGATGAATCATGAATTTTATGTGAACATGCTCATACACTGCTATTTTGTAGTATATAAATATACGCATGCAGAGTTATTATGCGCAGTTATTAAATAAAACCCATTGAGATATTTTCCTCTATTAGCTTTGTCGAGTTTCCTGCTTGTTACCTTTCGGCAACACCGCGATGGAACAATTTTTAGCAGCTAAGGACTCTTGCTCTAAAGTAAGTGCTTGGTGCTGAATGCCAGGAAATGATCTTAAGAGAGCTTATCCTGAACAGAAGTACCTCAAAAACAATACAAGGCATTTCTCAGCCCATAAACGGCCGTGTTTTTCCACGCGGACACTTAAAACTGTTTATTTTCCAACCTGTTTCGAAGCGGCCGCCGAGTTCGTTTGTTATTGTTGAGCAGATCAGCTGAATTCTCTCAGGCCGAGAATTGAAAAAGAATCCAAAATACGCCCACAGATTGATAGTCGTAAAAACACACCCCACCGCGAGTACCGGTGGAGGGCTGCAACCTCGGAGTGTTGAGACAGCTGCTCTGATGACTTGGGCTCTCAACAGGTTGCGTGATTCATCTTGTGAGTCAGGACCTGAGGCTTCATCTCCATCCGCGTGTGATTCACCGACGGCCATTCATTTACATGGCTGTCCAAAGTGAAGCAGCCAAAGGAACAAAACGGGGAGTCATGTAGAGCGTGGGATAGTCTTTTCACAGCGGTGGTGGACAGTAACCTGCTCTAAATGGACTTGCTTATTGTCTTTATTCTGCTCTTTATAGAGAAGCCTGTGAATGAAGCTTTTGTTCAGGGGCCTGATACTGATTCACTGGAATCTCTTCTCATGAACCTGCTTGTGCTGGGATTTCTAAAGCATCGTTTATGTCGATTTGATGCCATGTTTTAAGACTTGGGCTTTAAAAGACCCAGTGAAATGATCTGAGGAACATTTTCTTTCCTATATTTAAGTCCCCTTTATTTCATAAAGAAATAACACGTAAATAACACATATTTTATAACACATAAAATGCATTAACATTAAAAGATCCTGGGCAGTGATATAACTGATTAAACAGAAATGTACAGAAAATAATTAAAATTTAAATCTAGTCGAGGACCACTAAGGTCCTGTGTAATAAAACCTTCTCACTGGGCCAATGGGAAAGGGGGTTAACCCAAATACATTTGTCCCAGAAAATTTAGCAACAGCTCAGTTTATGTTGTGTTTATTAGTCAAATCCCTGGTAAGGCACTACTATTAACTATTAGCAAGAAAGATAGTTAGACAGTTAGAAAAAATTAAGCACACCTCTGAGACAACGTGAATAACATAATTAAGTCAGTCTCCCGACACTCTCAAACTATATATATATATATATATATACTTGTATAAGTATATTGTTCATTTCTGTAATATCATTGCTAATTTGATTGCATCATTCATAATGATGCATGCCACAGTATGACTTATTAGTCATAAAATGAACTATAAATCTATATTTTGTGATTCATTGTGGAGCTGGTTTGTTTGGTTACTCTTTACTGAAGAACTTTTAAAATACAGAAAATAAATGAGGAAAAATCTTCTGCAGTGAGCACTTGCCTAAATCATACAACAACAAATGAGATACTGCATGGTTGTCATGGGCACAAAGGCCATGAATCCAGGACAGGGCCACTGTTGCACTCTTGAAACAGGAAGCTGAGTCGGCACATATTGAAGGGTTGGTGATGTTAGGAAATAATGTCATCAGAAATGGCAGTCGATTTTACCCATTAAAAACAATTGTGAAATTCTTATGCTCTGCTGCCACATTTCAGTCATTTTTTTTGATGGTATATTAAATGTTTATCATATTATTTTGGTAATTTGACATTTCTCATTAAAGGTAAACTTTTGTGCTTCTGATATAAACAATTTTAAAAGACCTGGCACATTGTTTAATTTTAAATCTAAATTGTGGTGTTATACAAAAAAAAACAGTCCAACAGAAAGTTAATCTGTTAAAACCTTTTTGAATGCAGAAAACCACTGAAATAGTGCTACTACTGAAGGTCTGACCGCATCAGGACAAACAGACAGAGAGTTCACACTTTACTTTCAATTACCAGTAATGAGCTGCTGACCCTCAGTGACAAAGCTGCAAGTTTAGCTGCTTTCTGCTAAATCTCCATTCCTATTAAAAATGGGACAAGTTTGACCATTCTTCCAACTATAACCTCCACAACCCGAAATTCATAAAATCATTTCAAGCGTCCTTATGCTGCTTGTTTTGAGGTATTACAACATCAATCTTTTGACTGATATTGGGTAAAAACTGTTCTCAAGATGTTGATTTCCTCTGAAAACTGAAAAGGTTAAATAAGATTAATGAGACGCAGCATATTAAACCACCTGTGAAATCTCCAGAGATACATTTCTCTAAACATGAGGAGTGAATAAAAAATAGTTGAAATTGTGTACCAAGAAAGATTAAAGCTCAGATCAGCACATAAAAAGTTTATTTGATTTGAAATTATTTATGTTTTTATGTATTTAGTATCACAGATACAGAAAATACCTTTTGTATCACAGAAATACCTATTGTATGTAGGAAATCAGTTTAACTGGGACAACAATCAATTATAATGTAAAGTCATTATAAAAAAATGTATGGTCAGAATAAAAAAAATTCTTACCATAGAAGCATCCATCAGAATCAGGTAATCCAACAGAAAGTGAAAAAGTGACAAGTTTTTATCAGATATGGTAACCCATACCCAAAATGGGACCTTTGCATTTAACCCATCACTAGTGAGGAGTGAACATACACTGCAAGTCATGAACACACACACACTCAGAGCAGTGGGCAGCTGTCACTGCAGCGCCCGGGGAGCAATCGGGGGTTAGGTGCCTTGCTCAAGGGCACTTCAGTTGCTACCTGCCGGCACTGGAATCGAACCAGCAACCTACTAATTACAAGCCCTAACAAGTAGGCCACAACTGCCCTACAGCTGTGTAACACAACAAAGATTTTGGGAAGGCATCTTTTGTTTAAAGTTCAGTAGCAAAAATTTAGTGTTTAGAGTGTTGCAAATCAGTTTTTTTAAATATGCATTTCAATGTAACAATTTAAAACAACAATTTACTTGTTTCATTTACTTGTTTCACGGTATTTATGCGTTAAAGAAAACCGCTTGGTGAAAATCATTATACCGCACATTTTCAACGAAATTTTTTACTGTAATTTATTTCCTGCATTTAGTATTTTGAGTCTACTCTGTTTCAATGGCTGATTTGGATCTAACGTTATTTAGAAGTCTTGGCTTCAGTCACACCCTCTCACACTGTGAAAGCTGCTTCAGAACTTTGACTGGTTCAGTCCGGTTCCTCGTACCACCAACTGTTCAGCACCTCCCTGTGCTAGTCTGAACGTGTGTGTGTGTGACATCCCAACATGCATCTAGTGTGTGAAAGCCATGCCACTCCTCAAAATGAGTCACATTCATTTCTCAGGCCTCGGATCTCAGTATGTTTGGAGAACCTCTGGATTATCATGCTTGTAAGATGGTTACCTTTGGACATTCCTCTCTATTATGGACTTGGTATTGAAAGGCAGACAAACTGTAAGAAGAATCGAGAGATTTGACAAACTGACATTTTAAATAAACACTTGGATCTGCCACACCCGGCCTCAAACAATTACAAAGTTCACAAAGAGGAAGTTTCAACTGATTTCTTTATGATCAGACTTTTTTAAAGAGCTCATATCATGAGGAATCAAATATTCCTTGATCCTTTGAGATTAATAAGATCAATGCATTATACACTTTAAGGAAACAAAAGGTCCTTCTTGGTTCAAAAAGAGCATTAAAAACAAGCTGCAAAAATCACTCACTCTATACTAGTGCAACTCCCACATATTTCAGCACGTATTGATTTGAGTAACTGTAACAATGTATTGCAGACTGTTATTGAAGGATGGGGCAGATACAGAACAGCATATAACTGTAACATATTACCTTTATAACACAGCAGAACACCTGCAGCCTGTGTGAGCACTGAAGTATTGTGTTTCTTTAAGGCACAGCAGCAACAAATTGGACTGAACATCAAAATCGAACATGATCCTATTTACTTGAAACATATTCCTGGTATTATTAGGAACAATTCATCATTAAATGTCTTAATTAGTCTGTTGTCTTAATCTTTAATCAAAATGCAATCATTTGGTTTCCTCTTGAAAAAATTCCTTTTCCACTGATGTCATCTCCAATTGTATAGTCATATTGTCTAATGCCTATTTACATTTTACATTTAGCAATCTTGTAACCAAAGTGACTAAGTACAAATAAGAAACATCACACACAATTTATCATATAAAAGGTTATATTCATAGTACCACAATGCCAAGTTTTCAATCAATTCTCAAATCATACGCTACATGTTTTCATTGAATATCCCGTTGCACTCAAATTTCATTGCTCAAGTAAAATATGTTGCACCTTGTAGTTGATTTTATTTCTAAGGCCCAGAGAGAAGTTGGACAATAGTGATTGGACAACATTAAAATATGACAAGAAAACATGGGCGCAAAAACGTTACTAACATTATAAGTGGATTTCCAGTGAGAAAAAAAGCATAATTAAAAAGGATGACATGATCACTTTAAGTATTTCAGCAGTGCTATAACTCCTTCCCTAAGGAGTCCACTGCTGTTCATCACTATAGTGTGTATGTGTGTGTGCATGAGAACTGGCCTGATCAGAGCAGTCCCTCTTCACATGGGCCTGAGGGTGAAGGGTATTAGGGGAGAGGTGAGCGACAACTGTTGCCCTGGGTTACTGAGTAACCAGGACGATTGCTTCCCTCTTAAAGGCCTCTTCAATTCTACCCATCCTCCTCTACTAACCTCAGTCTTTCTCTTTTGCTTTCCCTAATGGAGTCAGTCAGCACTCCACTGATCTTTTACTAAAGACCACAGATTACTAAGATGTCTAGTTAACAAAAGTACTGCAGAAGACATCATTTAACTACCATCAAGGGCTTGATCTAAATAAGCTACTGTCATTACTGAAACCTGTAATCACACAATTCAGACATTACTGTGCAGAAAAGGGAGACATTCTCTGTAACAGAACTTGCTTCTTAAGAACTACAACAAACG
>JAZGTK010004409.1:0-24672 GCA_036877625.1 Ambastaia sidthimunki | reverse complement strand
GAACCCACAACCTTTGCGCTGCTAACGCAATGCTCTACCAGTTGAGCTACAGAAACACTTAAAATATAGTGTTCCTGTATTTATTTAGAATTCCCTTGTGTATCAGCATTTTGGAGTCTGTCCATATTATGTTACGGCTTTATGGAGCCAATGGTAAAAAATAAAGAAAATGTAAGCAGGGCTTGCAAGTACAAATCTTGGCAGCAGGATGTTTGTTTCAGTAGCATTATATAGAAGTATATCTCTGTATGGTATTCTGATCTATAAGAAAATGTATATCTTAGTAGCCTCAGCAAGTGCCTGCACTAATAAAGTAAGCAAGTAAGCATGGATATATAATCAAAAATAACACATTTTTAGTATAGCATCATACTATTTTTGGAATTTGCAATTCTCAGAAAGTTTGCTATGACCAAAACAACTTTCTTGGTGGTTGCAGATGACAAAAAAAATATGCAGGAAAATGAAAAGCCAAAGGGGCATCGTTCTCATTGTTCCCCTAGATGAAATGAAACAAAAAGGAGTGTGGAATCTGAATACAAAAGGAGAAAGGTAAAAGATGAGCAATTAAATATGAAGGCTTGTCTCACTTTGGTTATGCTTACAACTGATAAACAGAAAAGGGAACAATGTGAAAAAAATAATAAATAAACATTGAATGCTGTCTAGTGTCCGATTTCAAATTGGCTGCCACGTTTCCACCAAATTCTTAATGTTTTTGGAGTGTTCGGAGACCAACTCCTAATGAAAAAGCTTATATAAATGCAAATTGCATTCTGTCTTATGGTAAACACACTCCAGAACAGAAAGTGCCAGTAGTGGGGTGGCAGCATTCTAGGTCAGACCACCAGTGAACAGAATTTCTTTGCCTTTTACCACCTCCTGTTCTTCTCCTTCCTAATCTGCCCCCTCAACAGAGTCTGAGCCGCCCCCTCAGGTGAGGGCTGCTGTATCCTGATGCATTAGGGCAGCAGTGTGTAAGATCATGACTGACAGCTCTGTGGGTTGAAAGCCCTCACTTGACTCATTGAGGGATTATGATGCAAAGACTGGTCCTGTCGAGTCAATACAGGTTACAGCATGAAACATGACTCTTGACTCCATACTCAAACCTTTTCCCAACACCACAACAAGCACACTAGGCCAACTTTGAAAACACACAGTGACACTGTTTGGACACTTGAGCCAAACATAGATTTCAATAAACAGATAAACAGACAAAAATCACGGTACATTTACTTCAGTACCATGGCATAGATCAAAATACCATGTATTACTATCTTACATCACTGTAAAAATTTATTTCACAAGGTGTGGATCTAACCAATGTTTGTAAATAATTTAATTTTAAATTTGCTTATACTTTCTTACTTTAAAATTTAACACAATTGGTTATCTATATTTTAAGTGTGACCAAATGCTTTTTGGGGCTACTGTATGCAGATAAACAAATATATTTGATCTAATATTTACAGTTACTGCTTGCCCGTGATAGCGTCATGGTCTAACAACTAAGCTACAAAAACACATGGTTAACTAATAGATATGTAAGAAAAATCACTTGTGTGTCTCTAACTGAGACATATTGGATGAGCTGTTGTGTTTTGTCAAAATACAGGTCCCTGCAGAAGTGGAGTAGCTGATAATACCAGTCCACTGAAAGAGGAACAAAAGAAAGAGTGATAATTAAAAATGAAAAGCACAACAAAGGCAATCAGCCATGTCTTCTCATGAACAACTCATTTTCTATTATTGTGCCTTCTGGGGATGCCTACACAGAAAGCCAGTGTCTAGACTTTGAGCTAATGTTTGTCTGTGAGCAGGGGATTCAGCCCTGCGTGCCCCACATGCTGCTTTCCCCATGGAGTTCTGTTCTTTGTGTCTCTTTCTATAGTTACGAGCTCAACCATTTTCCAACACTCGTCATTAGGCACCAAGGATGACACACACAGAATGGATCTGTGGATGGCGAAAGCGTCTTTAACTGTAGCTCTGGGGAAAGTGCTACTGAGGCATTGCAGATTGGGTTCATGTGCCGTCTGAACTTTCGCAAGTTTTATTTTGTTTAGTTTTATTTTAGTTTTGGTTGACCAGACGTCACATTGTTTACCAAATGTCATAAATGAAACAGTGTTCCTGTTTCTCAATTGGTAAAGCGCTGCATTAGCAACACAAAGGTTATGGGTTTGAGTCCCAGGTAACAAATATACTGATTACATTTGGTTTGAGGGACCCACCCAAATACAGCAAATACAAAAATAGCATATGCAACCAAACAGAAACACAAAAATAATGATTTCTACTACCATTTGGGCTCTCTTGACTATGACATTTTGCTAAACCCAAACAGTTAATGTTTGCTAACCAAAGACTAGTCAATTCCCTAATAAACAGCATGTAGTCCCGCCCTGACAGAATGATGCCTTAAAAGTGGCACTGAGCCACAGTGCAGCTTTTCAGAGAAGGCAACCTACACAAATGTTTTTCTGCACATCAGCTGTGAAAGGAAAAGGTATTATACCATCAAAAGAAATTACATCCTGTTTAAATATTCAGCATGCATCGACAAATGCTAAATGATGTCAGGTTATGGCTAGCTGTGATGGTAAAGACTTTAACAGCTGCTGGGGTGTCTCCACACAGGGAGAGTCTTTGGTCTGGGCACCAAACCAGCTGCAACGGAATAAAAAGCTCATTGTCAGGTACGTTTCATACAGCCCTGGTTCTGCCTCAGAAACAGAGCTAACCTTATGTCTTTCCCCGGCGCTATTGTGTCAGAACAAAAACAGAATTACATGAGCAATTTTCAACAGCAACATTCCATCTTCATGAGATCCCTCCTCTCCAGTCAAGACAGTGTGAAATAAACGTTTCCTCACAGACATAAATGAAAGAACACAGAGCGAACAGAAAAAGTAGGAAACGTTGACAGAGCCGCTCTAACCCATTTAATTTCCCCTCAGTCTCTTACTTTTCCATCCCAACTGAATCATGGTGATGAGGAGGGAGATTTGTAAACCCATTTATATGAACCTAGATAAAGAAAATCTGGCAAGCAATCAGGAAAATGGCCTTGAACTAAACTCCAAAGTCATGTCACAGCGTGCCACAATTTTGTCACCCCCACAGTACCCACTTGATGCAATTTCCTCTCTTTTCCACTTTTCTTTTAGACTTGTTTCTTTCTTATATCTCTTTAATATGACACAATTACTGTTCCACGGCATCAAATGCATTAATTCAAATGGTGTTCGAAAAGGTAGGTTTATATATGCTGCCTCCTAAAATACATAATATTAAACAAAATCTAAGATGGCATCAACTAGATGAGGCAGCACCAGGTTCAGTGAAAAAACAAATCCAAGATGGATTGGAATGGATTCCAAGAAGGTGAGAGAAATTATTATTATAGAAAGTGCTGAAAAAATAAAATACTTACAAATATTGAAAGAATCAAAGAAAAATAGTTGGATTATTGTATGTGAAATGCTATTCATTGTTATGCTTACCAGACTATTACAAAAACTAGCTTAGCAGCATACAGCAAACTATTGAAACTGAGTTGAGTAAAGCACTATTTGCATGGTGTGTGCAGATTTTAAGCTTGGAGAGCTTTTAAAATCAGACATTTATGAGGTTTCATTACAGTTAGGATGCTGTCTTAGCAGGCAGCTGCTTATGTAGGCAGCAGACAGTAGGCAGCAAGGCAGCTTACTTGGTTGAAATAGAGCTAATGTTTCATTTTTTATGAGTCTGTAGATACCTGGACATCACCTTTGAACATCTGCGTATCCTTTTCTCTGCACCCTACAGATCAAAGGCGGAAGCCTTTTCCGGTATTGAGAGCATGCAGCTAGTTTTGGGCTCATGTAAACACTGTATGTTTTGTGAATTTTTGTAGTATTCACCTTGGAAGGGTCCGATGCCGTGATGATCCAGGTGCAGTTGGCATTGTTGTCATACTGTACTGGGAAGTTGGGGGAGGTGATAATGCCATTAGGGCCACGGAGCTGCCCCCCACACATGGGAGCTGAAAGAGAAGAAACATACAGCAAATTATCCTCTTACTGTAGTACAGTATGTCTAACAGTAACTGGATCCTTCAAAGCAATCTAATGTATTGGAAGAAACAACACTGGAGTACAGTATGTACGGTAATCACGGTATCAACAACAGTATAAAATAAAATGTGCTCTGTGATGGAGAATAATACATGATCATTCAGACTTCAGTTTCTCCTTTCCCAATCCATGGTTTCCCAAACCACAGAATATAACCCAGTGCTAACAATGTCAATGTCTGTCTTTCCAGACATCACTTATTGAACTATATTCCCATCTATACCCTCCAATTCCAGACCCTGTGATTGGCTTGTAGGCCTACAGACCAACCAAATGTACCAAAAACTTCAATGATTAAAAAACGACACGTATAAAAGCTTAGCCCTCAGCTGTAGTCAATATTTCACACTTGATTATTGCTTAGGTTACCAGAAATAATCCATCTCAGGTTGTTGGTTTTGATTGGACCACCATGTGAGCTGAATTTTCAAGGACTTTTAGCTGTGACTTGTTGGAGGCTTGACTTCTATGTGACTTTACTTTGAGTTAAAGTCTTTTGTGACACTCTTGGCCTCCAGGAAGACTTTAAATACCTCTCTGAATGAAAGCACTCTATGTCTAATGAGAAGGGAGGGCACAGTCGGTGTGTTTGCAGTAAATGAATGTTTCTGCAGGTCTGGGACCAGCTGTAGCTCTTAATGAGCTATGTCTGAGGTGAGCCCCTTAGGGCCATCCCCTCCACAGACATAAATACACACTCGCAAAGTTTTTCTTAAACACTTTAAGGTAGTTTGACATTAAAGGACAAAAATCTTTAAAAAGTTAATTAACATTAGGAGCGAATGACCCCAGTTTTCACCTTCAACATGATATGTGTCGTCTTGCCTTACTGCTTTTAGTCTGGATCTGATTTTGGTAACTGTGGGCATTTATTGAACTTTTTTTTAATCATTGGCTTTGTTTACACTAATTCTAACTAATCATGTAATGTTTTATTGCAGCTTAATATCTGCCTTTATTCATGCTCATATTCTCAGTGAGAATGAAAAACAGACTCACACTAAAACACTTTTGGTAAGACGTGAAAAAAAAAATCTGATTTTTGCTGTCCAAATAAGTAGAACAAAACACAGCATGCTTACCAACACAATAACTGTATCTTCTTATAGCAGAAGATACAGTAATATCCTTAAGGACTCAACTGAGAAACAAACCAGACGCATGTAAGCCAGTGTTACAATAAAATAATCACTTCCACACTCTGTGGGTTTTCACACTACTAAATTTAATCTGATTTGGGCTGAATTAGATCAGAGTGAGACTCAAGCCAGACGTTCTAACACCCTCCATTCTCAGAGCACATTTCAGAGCTGAAGATGTAAAGTTAGCCTAAGGCACAACGAGGGAATAAAACATCTCAGAGTTGACTTTGATTTTACGAAATGGCAGGGAATCATTCCAAAAGAGTTACTTCAGACCTGAAATGACCATCATTAACCAGCTTTTACAAATGCAGACATCAATTTACTACAAACGTATCTCTCATCGCTCATGATTTGTGGTTCAATTTAGGTTGGCTTGGTCTTTTAAGGTTTGAAGCCTCCTGGTTTTTTTTTTTTTAGAATATCCAATAAAAAGAGACATGAATGTAGTTTATAGCTTTTTGTGCAATTCATTGTCTCATACAAGTCCTTTTAAGTCCTTCAGACCTCTGAAAGAACATTTTTACACAGTAAGAAAGCAAAAAACCTCAAGGACAAACTATTAACATGCTTTTTATCCTTATATTTGTGTTTAACTACAGTGATTTATGAATGCTACTCTGTGGCCATTACTAATGTTATTCTTATGATTTTCCTGTAGCGAGCAATTAAAACGGGCTGTTTCTGAATAATGGCCTGGCATTCAGAGTGTCGAATCAATGAAACAAGACAAATAATCATTCTCTACATTAGTGCGGAAAAGGTGCAAGTGATTAAGAAAAGGATTCTGGGAAATAATAGCCAAATATCAACCCTTTTCACTTGAGTAATGGTGCTGATAAGAGAACTCAGCCCATTTGGTGATTCCGACAGTTTTCCAATTCCAGATCCATTTTCCCTCTTTTCACAGTGATGTGGTGAAAAACTGATTGTTAAATAGTCAAAAAACAAAAGCAACTGGTGCAATCTATCAAAAAGCTGCCTAGCTAACTCAAGAGACTGTCGGGCCTGAGGGGTCCGTGGTGGCAGAGGCCACTGGTGGTGCTGAAGAAAGGATATATAACTCTAATGAAAGGCTTTTAGACCACAGCTGGCCGCGCAACACTAGAGAAATTAATCGATATGAAGGAGAAGAGAGCAGGTATAAGCATATATAAGCTGTATGTGTGTGTTATTGAGAGTACTGGAATATGGTAGAGTCTCATGGAGCCTGTGCTACCAGAGAACTTTGCATCCTGAAGCACACCCTGAAGCTTCTGAATACTCTAGTGGAGTGTATTACTCAGTGTGACATCTCAGCCGAATGACCTTCTACAATCATCAAAAGGTAGAAACCTAACCATTACAACCAGAAACACAAGTATACAAACACAAGCATATCCTAAAAAAAGCCTTGTCACTGACAGACCTCAACTGCATGTGGTTAAGATTCATGGAGTTTGTACTAAACGGCAGACTTGCACTTCAATTTACGCCTCAGTTTTGGGGCAAGTCAGCAGTGTGGCGGACAGCATCTCTTTGGGGATGTGACAGCTGCGGCAGGAATGGTCCTGAGGGTTGTCCTAGCCAATCAAAGTCAGAAATTAAGTAAAGCTCAATAAAGTAATTAATCGGAGCCCGGTGAGGCTAAATAAGCTGATTACAGGCCTAGCGATACCATCTTCTCCTCCTTTAGGAAATTAGCTGCAGACTGGTTGTCATTCTCTGCTTTTTTCTCTCTCTCTTATCCTTTACTTTTTTCATTGTCAAGACATTAACCAGAGCCCTCTGACTGAAAAGATATACAGATATTCCAAATAACCATTTATTTGGATCTATATAGGAGTTTGCTAAAGGTATGTCATAAAACGTTATTCAAACATATGAATAGGGTACTTTTGGCAAATGTTAGTTAACAGAAGTGCTTAACTGTTTGAAAATGTCAAACCTCAGGAGGTTTACCGTTTATTTTGATCAAGGATTGTAATTTATACATCTAATAGCTCTCACAGTAACTCCCACCTAAGCAAATTCATGGAACGTTCTATTTAAATTTATGCATTTGTTAACAGTTGCTTCCAAAGCTCCATACCTCTGCAGATGGGCCGGTCATCACTCCAACCAACGTAACTGTCTGTAACTCGCAGACAGGTGATGCTTTTGGAGCCCTGAAGCTCGTATCCTTCATCACAAGAAAAGTGAACTGTAGCACCTCTCCTGAAAGAGGAGACTGGAGATTAGTCTTTGCAGGAAAATAAATACACAGTTTTGTAAAGAATTCCTGGAGTTACAACAGTACAGCAAGGTGCTAGCAACACTGAGGTCGTAGGTTTGATTTCCAGTGAAATGCATAGACTGATTACAAATGCACCATGAATGTAGGTCACTTTGAATAAAAGTGTCTCTCAGATGAATAACCCAAATATTGTTGTAATACTGTCCAAATGTTTAAGACTAGTAAAATGACTCCATATACCTTCTTCAAAAGGAAGAGAAATACTTTCAGTACAGATTACATTATCATTGCAAAATTATTTACATATACGTCTATACATTTCATTCTACTATATCTATCCCCCTATATGTAACATTCTACTATATATAACCGCCAATACAAAACAGAGAGGAGCAATTTTGCTTCCCTCTCCTCAATGTTTTATTCCTGGACTCTGGCAACTGAGCAAAGTGCTGATGTCAGACTCCTCATCCTCTTCTCACAGCAAATCTCATTGTGTGTACGTAAGCAAATATTTGCTCATGATTAAACCAAATACCATCATACATAAATACCCACTCAACAGCTGGGAGCATAGGTCCTGTCTGATCCAAGTAATGAACAGCCCTTAAGAAACTGTGATGTGTAATTTCTAATGCAATGCAGTGCAGCTTCCATTACCTAACAGCTGATGATGGAGTTCTCAGGTAGGCGGAGCTAAGAACATTCCAGTAAAAAAGTTTAGATTGTCTTTCACTTCCCTGCTGTGATTGCCCTGAGAGCTAGTACACGTAAAACAGATTGTCCTCATTTGTCCGTGTTAGAATCCTCTTGGGTTCTGCCATTCACTCTGCAGGGGGACACTGACAGCCCAGCCTGCACAACAGCGCTGTGCCTGAAAATGACACTGCTGTAGTTTCCCTTAAGTTAAACAGGCCTGAACTTCTGTTTCATTTTCTGTCTCTTTCTACCTCAGTTCTCTTGTTTCAATATAAATGACGGTTTATGTTTCTTACTTGGGGTTTCCAACTACATGCATTACAACACATTAAAATCAGATTAGCTTTTTTTTACATTATTACTATTAAGTTATTTAGAATCATTCCACTACTTTCAATTCTTGATTGTGAGTTTTTTTCTTGTCCCTAGGTGCTATGCACTGATTTCTTTAAAGTAATTTTTTTTAAACATTTAAAATGTATTTATTGGGAATGTATTAACAAATATCCCAAGTGTTAATTTATTTTCTCCTTTGAAAATTCCCTTAAAAATCCATTTTCAATTTGCATTTCAATTTTTCAGTACTGAAATTTCTATAATTAACTCTCATGTTTAACTAAGTGATGGAAAACATTAGCTCTTGATCTTCATCATGTTATGTTAATATATAATATTCCTAATACTGCATAAAAGGAACAATCCTCCAATCATATTCTTCCATTCGTTTCTCCCTCATTCCTCTTTCTTCCCCTCTCGCTGTGACCTTTGGGAGGCCACAGCCCATGTTTATGCTGATCAAATATCCTCCCTGAGCCCAGAGAATTAAAAGGCCAATGAGAAATTAAACAGGTGCCAACCTCCTGCATCTCTTGCTATTCATCATCCTGGCATTACAACTACACTAAATTAACTGCACTCCTCTCACCCTCTCCTCTGTGTCCTCTCAGTGGACTATGGTAATAAGTAATCCATAAACTCATTTCTCACCTGAAATCTGAGCCTTTTCTTTTGCCCCTCTCTGGGATTCCTGGATCTGGACACATGTTGTGTCCTTGTGCCACCCCCATTTGTGATACTGCAAAAGAAATAAGGATGAAACATCTTGATGTATTCATGGAACAGTATCACTTACTTTGTGTTGATCACACTAGTTGAGCAAGACTTCCAATAAAGGCATTAGACCAGAGTTATTTAACTCCGGTCCTGGAGGGCCAATGTCCTGCAGAGTTTAGTTCCAACCCTGTAATTTTCAGGTAATCTTGAAGGCTTTGAGCAGATTGTTAAGGTGTGTTTGATAAGGGTTGTAACTGAACTCTGTAGGACTGTGGCCCTCCAGGACCAGAGTTTAATAGTCCTGTGTTAGTCAATCTAATAGGGGTGGACAGTTATGTTATATAATATTAGCAATATACCTCAAGATAGGTATTTTGCTGGAAATTCAAGTGCAAAAAATACTTTTTATAGCAGCAAACCAAAAATGTAAATTATTTTTTACAAAAAAAACCACTCAAATGGTAATATGTGTGATTGAATTAACCATGATTAAAGCCATTGTAAAATAAAAACTATACATGTTGAATTCTAATTCAATTCAGAAACTTTGCAGCATTTCTCTGTGACTATAAACAATGTACATGACACGCATCAAAACTGAAGCATTCACATTATAATCAATRAAGCTGTTTACATTGATCTTCATCTACACTGATTACCAATGAAGTCTTACTTTCCACACAGTCTGCCCAGCAGGTTTATTTAATGAACAAAAGTATCAATCGCTTCTCCCAAGAATGTCATGATATTTCGAGACATCATTACGTGAGCGTAATAAATTTCCCCTGGCATAAAACTACAATAGACAGGCTGAAGTCATCAAGCCTACAGGAAGTGGAAATGACACGTGGGGTCAAGCAGGTTGGCTGCACCCCCGATTTCTGCAATAGGTGGTTGAAAGGACCGGAGAGGACAGCAATGGGAAAACTTGAAGTGACACATGTTGATTGGCCAAGACGCGCCTGGGTGCCGGCCCTCATGCATATTGATGTGGGACAAAAGGCCAAACTTGTCAGCGATGCCTCGGAGATGCTGGCCGCCATGGCGATGCCGCCCGGATCCCTGATGACACCCTCAATGGGCACATGCTTGCATAGACAGGCTGACATTTTCTCACAATGATGCAGGAGCAATAGAAATGTAAATAAAGGCTGCTTTCTCGCATAACAGAAGCACGCAGGCAGGAGAAAGTCCTGGCACACAGTGCAATTACCCTCTATAAGTCTTTTCTCTCTCTGTTTGCCAACAATGAAAACAGTAACTTATTTTTCCTCCCCTCTGACCTTAGGGAGAAAAATAGCTCCATTTGTCTCAGATTGACGCAGCGTAGAACAGAGATAATGTTAGTGGTCAAGGCTGTGCTTTATGTTGGGCTTCAGAAGGACACACTGGAAGTGAGCGACCGCCATTCGTTTGTGGAAATAGATTTGCACTATGATAATATAAATAGGATTTGTACTTTGAAGATGCTCTAAAACTGCACAAGAGAAAGGCAGAAATAGTTCACACTTTAAATGATTAAGTATTTTAAGACCGGCACGAAGAACAACGTCAGCACGAATATTAGTTAGTGGATGGTGTACATTGTACGACATGTTCCTGGATCAACAAATCATACGCCTCTGGCCATTTAACAGCTTAGAATGTGACTCATCCAATTAAAAATTACAGTCGGAATATCTATTTGTAGCAGTTCAACTCTCCTGAGTTATTTGCTTTTAACGTTACATAACATGGAGCTGTTATTTTTGGATTGATGCCACACTTATTGAATATTCACCAGCATCCACCAGCTTACGGAAACAACATTAATGAAATGAGATTCAGTGCCTTTTATTTGAAAATACTGTAATTACTTAAAGATCCAAAAATAGCAATCAACATTTTTTATTTAAATGCAAACCTCGAATTTGTTGTACTTACAGCAAAAACTAACTGCATTGTGATATGCAGTATGATGTTAGTGTTAAGAACACATTCTTGCCAAGTGTGGAAGTCTATTGTTATGTACGTGAATAGTAACTTACAAACTGATATCTTGCTGTGGTTGTCTTTGCTCGGTAGCATCTTCACCCCTCTGGACTTTAGTTCTGTCATCTTCTTCACTGAAAGTCAAAAGAATTCCAACGTGTTTATTTGAGAGCAGAAAGGATGAGAAAAATATGAAAAAACATAATCATAAGCCAGATGCTCACTAAGCATTACAAATCATGAGCCGCATTGTAATTACAATTACAGTCTTTCAAAGAAGCTGTCATTCTTGTGCAAAAAGCCATTGTAAGTGAACAAAGCTCTGCATGTTTGTTGAAACAGCTGTGGATTAATACCAGCACACAAACACACATGCACTCAGAGATGCACACACACACTCAGAGATACACACACACTCAGAGACACACACACAGGCAGTCAATTATTTATGTTACTTTTTGTTGTCTTAAAGCTTCATAGCACATAAATGCACCCGTGACATTTAAAAGAAAATCAGCATTTGGAATATGAGATATTTACCATCAGAAAACCAGCTGTTCTGGCAAAAACTGAATTTTATGCTAATGAGCTTCTCTTTTAGATTTAGTACGATTAAACTATATCTGCCACTACTTCAAACCTGAAGGGTGTCATTTCAGTGAGTCTAGTGGTACCAAACAGAACAGTAAAAATAAATACACGTTTCCAAACACGTTTTCAAACGAATGGGTTGGAACATTTGGAACATTATGAAACTGTAACACAATTTAAATCTATGTCTCTCTAAATCTTGTTCACACTCTCTCTCTCTCTCTCTCTCTCTCTCTCTCTACACCTGATCCTCTAAAGAGAAGGAAAAAGAGCAAGAGGGAGCTGAGTGGCTTGTTATGTTAAGAGCATCTGCTCATTGGACGTCTCTCATTCCAGCACGTTTTACTCATTGTTGGAAAGATGAGGAGGTAAAATGAAAAGCGAAGAGGTCAGTGGAAAAATCTCATTAAGGGCTTAGCTCTCCTTTCCCCCTCACATCCTTAAAGTATTTATTTATCAAACTATTGCCCTGTAATCCCGTCCCATCACTCCGATCTGCTTAAGGAGAAGGTGAAATTCCTGCGGATTTCTTCTTTGTTTCCCAGGGCTGAGCTGATTAATCCTGCTTCTCTGCTCATCTTCTTTAAGTGGTGACCTTTGAACTCCAGAGTGTGATGACAGTGCAGTGCAGATGGTCTGTTTCTGTCTAGATAAAAGTTAAGTAACCATGACCCCTAAAGTATATATTAATTTTTACACTGGTTATATCCACAAAATCATAATTTTTAAATGTTTAATATAAAAGGTTGTACCATACATACCATTGTATGTATATATGACTAGTGTGCTAAAATGTAACACACAATTATATATGTATAGACACATTCCAGTCATATTCATATTTGTTGTCATGACAACACTGTTCTGTAAACAACAGAACTTTCACACAGTGTTCACATAAGGATAACAAGAATAATTAATTCAAGTACTTAAAAAAAGGCTTAAAATAGCTTAACTTTTTGTTAGATTACAATGATAATAAACATGCAAAAAGGTGAAAAGAGAAGAACTACAGACGTTCATTTTCAGCAGGAATCTACAGAGCTGTAGTTGTAGATCAGTGGGTGCAGTTGTTTGTGCACCCAAACTTTTGCTTTCTCTATCCCTCCCTTTTCAATCTCTCCCTCTTTTGCTTTTGTCCACGTTTTTTGACAAAGGAAACCCTTGAGCCAGTTCTACAGTTTAGCTTGTTACAGTCAGCTACAGCAGTGTTGTTTTCTCCCTCTATTACCTTGGTACTGAGCGCTGAAGCCTCTGAGCTTGTGGTTCCCGTCGGAGGTGAAGTGGAGCCTCAGCCAGTTCTTGCTGCTGATGATGGGTGATGGCAGGTGTGGACCGGTGAACCTACAACGCAAAACAGAAGAACAGTCACAAACTGCATTGAGGACAGTGTGTTAACTTACAGCAGAGGACAAAAACAGCAGTTCACGAACATTTGACAAGCACATGGAGTGGCGAGAATTAAAAACCAACTCGCATAAACAAACTGCACTGATTTCTGAGTAATTAGCATATGTATTTTCCTACTTGTGTAAAAGATTTCTCACTTAACTATAAACACAATTTCCACATCTTAAAGCCACTGTATTCAGATGTATTTGTCAATAATAACAAAGTCTTTGAATACAAATGGAGCTCAAATGTAGAGATATTCTATATCTTTAGAAAGATTAGCAATTAAAACATTGTTATTTATGCTGTTGTTGTCTTATGATTTGCCCAGTAACAATGCAAACCTACACTGTGCTTACATGTACCAGAGCTCAGGTTTTGGAGTTATCAGAATTAGTGCTAATTAGTGTTAAGCTAATACAGGCACAGTGATGCAGATTCCTTATTGTAGTGAGTGTTAATCTCATAAGCTAAAAAGAAAACAAAGTTGTGACAAAGAAACGTAAGCTCATCCGTGCAGTATTTACCAAATGTCAGATTTGGCTCAACGAGCCCTACTGACACAAAGAAAGATGGACAGAGAGAGAGACAGACAGAGAGACAGCAATGCAGAAAGAGAGACAGACAGACAGACATAGGGCAAGACAGAGAGAGAGAGATACAGAGAGGGAAAGAGACAGCAAGAAACAAGACAGAAAGGGAAAAAGAGACAGAGGCAGAAAGAGAGAGCAAGACAGAAAGAGAGGATGGGAAGATATGAATAGTTTAAGAGCACTCAATCTTATTTGCTATTTATTGCACATCTGATGCAATGAGGTATTTTTAAAACTTCTCTAGTTAAGACTGACTTTGCCTTTCAAAAAACTGAGAGTGTATTAAAGCCTGAGTCACTACCACTAAAACTGTGCTATTATAAACTTTTTGCTTGTACAAACTAACATTTCAATGATGCAATATGTGCGTCTGTTGTTTATGTCATCCCAGCTTATTCATTTCCTGGGGTTGAGAGACAGCAGTCTCTTTGGCCTTTGGTATTTTTTATCCCAATTTCCAGATTTTACAACCAAAGTGTCAAATATATAAAACAGTCTGTCAGACTTGAAGACATTTTACATGCTACATACTCTTAAATACAGGTTTTTATACATACAAGAGGTGATGTAGAACAGTGCAACAATGCATGTTGTCAAAACTAAAAAGCAAAAAAGCGGCATATGTAAATACGAATGCTGTAAATATTGTATTTTGGTGTTGCATTTAAATTACAGCTAATAAAACACATCTGATGAAATAAAACATCATTTAACTCCATTAAAAATGTATGGGTTTTCATTCTAGTAACACAACCTTGCCAACCTTTTTTTGCCCACAAAGTACTAGCATGAAACCACATATCCCCTCCGTGTTGCTCTTTGGCCACATGAAGGCTAAATGGCATTTGATAGGTTTAGAGTAAAATAAAATCACCTCTGATTGGTCAATGACATGTGGCAGCCATGTGACAGCACTGCTTTTCAGTTCCTGCAAGTGAAGTGGGAACTGCACTGTATAAAATAAATATTATCTAGTTTTAATTAGCTAGGAAAATAAGACCCAAAGATGAACATCATAGAGGTCATGATGATGATGATAAGTCACGTTGCACTACTGCCGGTTTGGTGGCTAAACAAAGCTTGTGTACACACAAGAGTGACAACCAACCTCTCGTAGCCACAAAACTGAACTGTTGCTACAGAATACACATGTCACTTGTGTACTGCATGCTACAAAACAATCATTTAAACCACATGATGTACCCTACAACAGCAAAGAGGCCAAAAGAGAGAATATATGACTATGTTTAACTAATTGAACCAGCTAGATGTCTTCAGCCAACAAGCTTCATTAGAAAAAACACACTGATTGACCAAGAGGATTTGCATGGCATAATTACCCAGCATGCACCAGCTTTCATGAAGTTCATGAAGGTTTTTTTCCAAAAAAGCAAACTTTTCAAGACAGATAAAATTATTAGTGATGTGTCACCACTCAACAATTGCTGGAACTCTTACTGAGATAAACTGTTCGTTTTTAAGCACATCTTACAGAAAAGCACAAAGTATGGACTTACTGCTGCTGTTTTTCTTCTACCCTACAACACCAATAGTATTCAAGGAAAACAGTGAATCTAATTGTAGTAAACGAGTTCTCTCACAGTAAGTTAGCAGTACAAAGGATATTCCATTGAATGTCAGGCACTGGGACCTGTTGTAGTGTTGAAGCCTGAAGCTCCAGGGCGTAATCATGAAGAGTGAAGTGTACCACTGAGCTACTGATGCACCAGTGCCTGTCATGTCCCCGTGATGCTAAAACAGCAGGGAATCACACAGTCCTATTTTAACACACATTAGCACAGTTGGGGCTCATTAACTGAAACAGGCTCGGCACTCTCATGGGAAACAGAAAAAAGAGTGACAGAACATCTTTTCTCCTGGGCCCATTCATTACTGTGCTAAAAGCTCAATGGAATCGTCCAAGAACAAGAGCATGATGGTGTATATATCTGTAAAGTTATTAAATGTCAACGTCAATATACCAAACATGAATGAACTATGGTCATCTGCTTGGGACAATTACATGCTAGCAGTCTTCATAGGCAGCTTTGAGGTAACCCATAATCCAGACTCTGTACTCTGTACCTAACACAGCTCATGGTCAATCTCTGCACTGTTGAGGACTTCTCACTGTAACTGACAATGGGCATAAAGATGGTATGAATAAGATTAATGTTTTCCACAAAATAAAATAATAAGTTACCCACAGGTTCACCTACTGTAATTATTTTTCACACACACACATACACACACACACACACACAGATATAGAAATATACATATGTAAATATATATATGCATGTATACATGCAATAAACACTGGTATACATATTGCTTACAATAAAATTAGTTTAGCATTGTCATGTTTTTATATGAAACTGTGATTTGTGAGACAGATGCAAAGGCTTTGTTCAGATGATGAACACACTCTTCATATAAATCTCCTAAAATGAGTGTTTTGGCTGAACTTTAACATAAGGTGTTTTCTCCACTGAGATGACGAGGATCATTTCATAATTACGTCCAATTAAAGCAAAGCTGAAGAAAACCTGTCAAAATGTTTTGGATTTATATGTAGGATTATATAAAAACAAACACAAGGCTCACAAAGCAATGCTCCTCAGCAGTTGTCAGAGCCGAGAAAAATACACAAAAAGTGTTGCAAACCAGACAAGTACAAAAATACACTTACTGTTTTCGTTCATTAAATTACATTTTCACACTGCCATACGATCATAATAATAATAATGTAAGCTTTTACCATCAATAAATCATTAGAAAGTCTGATTGACAGTGAACATTAATATGTATATATAACACATTTTTATTCATGCATTTGATTTCATGATCTCACAGGTACACAGGTTGAAGCTGAAACACTCTTGGAAATCTGTGTAATGGATAGAGTGTCGACTCAGGACAAGAGATACAGCAGTAACTGGAAAAGCCCACTCATGGACACAGACCTTTAGCTACAGTATAGCGCTCAAAGCCAGATTATGTGTTCAATAGTGCTTTATACTAGGTTAAAGTACTGATAGCGAGGCTACATCAACAAAACCCTGGTGTGTTAAAAGAGTAAACAGAGATGATGGGTGACCGACAAGCACATAAAATGTAATTTCCACATGCAGTGCTTTCCCACACCTATAATCCTATCTAAAGAATCACTCTCACTCTATTCCTTATGTCCATCCCACAATGCACCACCTGAGATGCTCATTTGAGTTAAAAAGTAATTTGGGTCAAGTCACCTCCATTAACGTTTTGTGATTATCACAGGAATTGGATCTGGATCATGTAAGTAACAAATGGGAGTGGTCTAGAAAATGTCATTATAGATTAGAGCACTCATAAATATGCTATAAGGGCAGGTTGAAACGAGTCTCGTGACCCCTCACACCATACCATCTCACTATTTTATTTCCTTTTACTTTAAAAGAAACAATTTGCACTGGACAAAGAGGAGTGAAAGTCAAAGAGGCCGGATGGAACATTCTTTAAGGGTATCGTTGCAAGTTCAATATCCTCTTTTCACCCATGTTCTTGGTATTAGATTTCTGTCAGGTGTGCCTCAAGAGTGCAGCCATAAATGAGTTCTTGATCCCCATCCAATGAACTTCCGAGATTAATCGAAAAATTCTCCAGCATCGGAGAAAGGGAAGTCAAGGGCACAGACCCGTGGTCTCAGGGCGTGGAATTGGCACGCAGTTTATAACCATCCAAACCATCCATGGCAGATGCAGTGTTAGGTCGCCAAAGGTTTGGAACTTTGGGTCAAGTCCAGCAAACTAAATAAAAACAGGTTCAAGATGTAGCCGTCCCTGTTTGACAAGCCAAACGGCCTATTGGAGATAATGTTCTTCACATGGGCCAATCAGAAAGGCTGACATTGTGGTCTGAGGTATAAAGGAACAATTCTGTTATCATTTATTCGTCCTTGTGGGTTTAAACCCGTATTACTTTCTTTCACGTGTGGAGAAGAAAAAGGAGAAGTTCTGAGTTGTGTGGACACCTTTAATCATATCTTAAAAGTGCTTCTGCTTCCGTTTTTGAAGTCATGACGTTGACTAAATAAGTAAACTTTCATTTTTGGGTGAACTTTTCCTTTAACTTCTTTCACTCACGCTCTTGCCACTTTCTATTGGAGTTTGATTGCAGACTGCAGTGGCAGAGGTTGATTTTTGAATCTGTGGCATTGCACGGTGCCTGTCTCACACACAGTGGTGGCTTAATTGCAGATACTTAAGCAGATCAATCACTCGACTGCTTTATATTCCTCTCAGGCCCCGCGGCTGAGCATGGGTCAGGGTGACTTTAAAGCTCCAAAGTTCCAGTATTTTAATGACTGTGAACCATAAGAGAAAGAGGTGGGTGCGGAAGTCTGCGCTCTTCCTTCTGAAGTGACAAAACAAATCAGACTCCCAACCACTGAACCCAGAACTGGGAATTAGAGCTCTGGAAAGCAGAGAGAAAGAAGCATGAGCAAAAGCTTTGACCTTCACATGTTTTAATCCCGCTGCCCATGGACTGCCATTAGATTCACTTAGAGTCCCGCACATCTCCCCTGGTGAGTTTAACAGTCACCAATCACATTCATGGCCCTAAAGGAAAGATTAAAGGTCAAAAGAAGAAGAAAAAATAGATAAAAGATAAAAATTATAGTTTTAAAGTTTTCAGTTTCTTTGGAAATAGATAAAAAAAGTATTAAAAATTAAAGTAGAGATACAGTGGTCTTGTGTAAGCAGATTGTTAAAAACTGGCACAAAGTCTGGTCCACTTTACAGTTTATTTTGGCCAAAAAACTCCCACTTAGATGAGAAGAGATTGTTAAATGTGAAAGAACTACCAACATTCGTTTACTTTATTTATCTAATTCCCTTTTATATTTACTTAAGTAATTGAATTCATAAAATAGAAGTCGAATAATTGAATTCAGACAAATAGAAGTCGTTTGATTGCGACTTCTATTTGTCGCAATCAAACATACAGAATTGCAAAGATTGCCAATTATTTTCCTTTTTATTTTTAACAATCAGCTTTCCTTGTCGTTTCTCTTTTGTCTAATATCTACTGTAATATGAAGGCGCAGAAAAGGTAAATTAGAAAGAAAAAGGTAAAGCAATGATATGATGGATCATATAATGTTGTACAGTTTTGTGAACACTGTCATGGTGCCATGCGTTTAAATAAAGTGTAAGAAAACAATGACAGGTTGAAGAAGAACACATGGGCAGAGCCCCAAAGCAGCAGGGGGAGGAGTCCACTGCTCCCATCATTCATTATTCATGAGCTGCCCTATGGCTCCACAACACAGTTTTGTTAAATCCTGAAGAGAATTTTCTTTCCTTCATTCTTTTCTCACCTCACCTTCATTTTACAGAAAATACAATATAGACTCTGATTAAAAGAAATCGCCCTCTGGATGGAACAGCCATGGCCTAATTTTTCCCCTCAATTTTTGTTTTTCATCCTGTGGTTAATATCTGACCTGGTTCTGTTCATAAAAGTTGGTTCATAGAGGTGAACACGAGTATGCATTAATTTATCAACTATACCATTAGAAGCATTGATAAACTGATACAACAGTCAGGCAGATTAATCACCTTTCTGTTCTCAAATATTTAAGAGTGAAGTTTTGCATTCTAGATATGATCAGCAACAATGGACATTGAAAAATCCATATTATTGGACCACAAGTCAGAGGCTGGCAATCTGGAAAACTAGACAGAGTCTTTTTCAATTACTTCAAAACATCCTCCTGTATCTTAGGATCTCTCCCACTAATCTCTGTACAGATGTAACATCTTTCCAACCTTATTACTGAGCTCTATAAGAGTTGCCATTTATAATATACCAGTCTTTGCTTTTGTGAGATATTTAAAGATCATTTGTAAGGTATGTTCATGCTTCATTAGGATTAAGTGTCATTGCAAGATTTATTTTCTCTTCATAAGTAAATATATAAAGTCATTTATATTGATCTATTATATATGATGTATTTTTAAAAATCTACTTCTGTGGCTAGGCATGTCTGTGAATATGAAACAAACTGGTTTCTTCTGTGCCACTGACTATTAACCAAACAGCCCAATTTATCAAAGAGACCATTATGTAAATACATAGACTGGATTAACGGTAAACTGGAGTTAATAACAGTGTAAATAAAGCCCAGATGATTACTGCATTCTACTTTTCCAAGATAGTGTTCATTAACAAAAACCAACTTAACCCAATACTTGAGAAACTAAATATTAAAATATTAAAATATAATCTTCACAAATAAGCACCCGAGCATGAAAGAAACCAAAAGAAAGCATTTTATCTCTTTTATTCCATAATTGCTCCATAATAACCACAATGACCTTTTCTTATTCCTCCATTCACCTCTGTTATCCATGTTAAACTATTATTAATAGAAAAAGATTACAAAACAATAAAGAATAACAAGTACGTCTTTATCTACCCCACTGCAACCGTTTATTCCCCTGGATTCATAGTTAACTGGAGAAAAACAAATTAGTTTCCAAGGTCACTCTTGGATGCAGCTGTGTAATTGAGCCCTCCCACAGGATCCATAAAAAAGCCCCATAAAAAGGATCCATTGCTATTTTGCTATAGATAACAGAATCACAGTTGTGCTGTGTGTGTGTGTGTGTGAGGGAATATTAATCTGTTTTATACGTACACACTCAAATACACTTATATAAAGTTAATGGCACAGCTTATTCATAAAACACACTATACATCATCACAGCATCGGTATGTAACGCGTCTCCGCTGTGCATTGTGGTATGAGGATGTTATAACTTTTAATATAACTTTGTAGTGTAACTTTGCCCTCCGCTTCCTGTACTGATTTGCACTGGCCAATCAAAATGCACGGTTGTGTGGAGTGTGGAGGGAGGAATGTTGCACATCAGCATGTCCTTGTAGATAAAAGATGCTAAAATCAATCAAGTCTAATAAGTCAAAAATCTGTAAATTGGCACCTGGCGGATGATTTGTAATTCAAATATTTTCTATGTATTATTCACATTAGCATGTGCACATTAGCATTAGCACATTAGCATTTTGCTCTAGAGTTGATCTATCCACTGTCAAGAGTTTCGCCTTTGGACGCTTAAGCCATTCATAATGTTGAAATGAATGTGCTGCGTGTTTATTTTTGACTGATAGCTCTCGGTGCGAGCCTCATTCTATTTGCAGTGACAGATTAAATCACAGGCATCAACCTTCAACTGCTTTAAATGCAAAACAGATCACTGGGAACAGCATTGTAAGATTTCACATTCAAGGCCGCTTCACCTGCCTCTGTGCTACTGCTTAACTAGCTTAACTAGACAATACCGTTTTCACGTGGGAATCAACCGGGAAAGAAAAACCTTCTGCATGTTATTATCCACCTGACCTCTTGTGAAGAGCCCCATAATGCCTCAAGATCTGAAGGTCAGCAAGCACTGCAAATACACAAACACTGACGATATTTCACCCTGAAATGAGAGAAATGACTTTGTTAATGGATTTAAACAGCGATGATTAATTGTGTTTAAAATAGCACAAGGCAAGTAAGCACTGTTTGGGGTGAATATAACACAGCATTTCTATACAAAAACATCTGTCTAATTATTCCCTTGCAATGCAGTTTTACCAACCTCTGCATGCTCTGAAACTGTACAGCACCAGGAGTATTTATATAAAGTCAATTATTATTCTATTAGTGCAAACATGGCTTCTCTCTGGGTGATCAGGATCATTATGAATCATTATAAACTATAGATATACAAATAGTATAGTAATCATACTGCATGTTGGCGGTTTGATTACTGTTGAGTGATTGATAACCAAATTATTAAAAAGGACATCGCAAACTGGCATATACCCAGACCTGCGGTCTAAACAAACTTCTGCATTTTAAATAACAGACTCGGGTGCCTGGATTAGAGTACTGTGTTGGGGCAATGCTGTACAATCCCTGTAAAGTATGAAAAATACTTTGTACTTCACAACTAACTGGCCTGCAAACTGAGGAATTGTGGGTAAGCATACCTACTACATCACTTAAGTATCTGTACAAAGCAGTCTTAAATAAAGACTCATAAACCCATTTGATGAATGGAGAAATAACTGATCAAGTGAAGACTTCTACTTCTAAATGAACAGCTTGGTTGGTTAGTACTATCTATTCTACTGGCACTTTTCCCAGAGGCCACATCATTGCCCTAATAGCCCAAAACTGCATGTTTAACAGACTGCACCTGTAGTTTTTGTATTTGACAATGTCAACATGCAGCTTCTAGCCAATAGCTCACAATCACTAGAGGAAAAATATGAAACAGTGAGACTGGAGAAAGGATCATTTATAATGTTAGACAAGTGAGTTGTTTATATTTTATGCTAATGTTACATTCAATCTGCTAGGGCATCAAACCAATCAGACACATACATACAAACAAACAGTAGTTGTTTCTCTCTTATGTATACGGTAGGTAGCTATGAACATATCTGTGCAGTAATCATGCATGTATTTTAAATATATAAAAAAATCTAATAGAGACAAATAAGGATAGTGAAGGATAATAAACTGTAAATCTTATAGGCAGGCTAACACTACCGAGTCCTCTCTGAAACCTAGTGACATCCATTTGTCTAATGCTACCCAAGTTTGTGTATAATAAAGGGGCTACCGACAGTGTGGTATTCTACCAGTACTGCTTTCTGAGCTTCACTTTTTAGTGCTTGTTTAGACTCACACAGTAGGGGCATCTCTCCCGCACCATTCCCTCTCTCTCTTTGCTAAGGGACGAAAAGACCTGCCACAACAAGAAAACACCAAACCAAAAAAAAAAACAGCCAGACAAAGTCTCCACCTATGCAGGCATCCCCCCATCCGGCTTCAGATCGAGAGCTGGAACTTGTTTGTTTGCACACATCTGCGAGCAGGAGCGAAGAAGTTGCCATTGAGTTTCCACAGAGAACACAATAAAAGCTTGTACGAAATTCCTTCTGCCCACCTGAAAATTGACATTTATGGTGTTTATGAGTCATAATTTCAATGTTTAGCACGTTCATATTAGAGTAAACGATTCTGCTCTGTCGCCTTTTCTGTGATGTCCCCGCTTTATGAAGATGGATTCTAAAGGATGGATTGTGGGGGCTGGGGAAGTTTGATAGAGCTATCTGCTGAGGAGCAGCTGAGCAGACTGGCTTTATGAGAGTTTACCCCCCCCTCCTCTGAGCTCTCAGCTCACAGGCCCCCATGATAAACGAGGAAGCCGCCACGCAAATGTCAACAGTAAACCTGAGACTGAGTTGTCAGACTGAGCCAAATAAAAAAAGGAGGGATAGAGAGACATTAACCTGCTGTTTACAGGAAGAAGGGCTGGTCCAGATGATGCTAATGCACCGTGCATCCATAGATCAACTTCCTGTACGTGTCAACTCGCTGCTTGTGGCATATTCAGGAGACTAAAAAACCCATTGAAAAGTAAAGGTGAATTTGGAACGTGTCCCCTACAGACACAGAAGAGTTTTCATTATTGTTTGTATGCATAATGTGACTACTCTGGCGGAAGTAGTTTCTCTGTGCCAGTCAATGGTTATGATGTTTATTGCAACAGCGAGATTATTAGATCTTGTATCATCCATCATCACACCTAAAGAGAGAATCTAGCATATTAGCATATATCCAACACAGAAATATGAACTGATTAGCATCTGCCCTTATTGCTTTCAGCAAGTCAAAGGTCTGCTAGAACGAGCCGCTGTTATGAATCTAAATTATGCTAGATCCTTATCATCCAAATGAAGACACATTACATTAGTTTTAACAACTGAGAGATTAAAGGTGAAGTGTGTAATTTTGAGGACATAAAAAGCGCTAAACAGAATGACATAAATACCCAACTGAATTTTAATGGTTCAGGCTGGTTTATTCTGGTTATTGCTGGTTTGGTGCTTATAGACGAGCGATGCTTTGAGGCTCAATATCAAAAACGTAGAAGTTTGGGCTGCACATATCATAGGGTTTGTGTTATTAAAACAGCTAACACAGTTAGGTACAGTTTAGTTAAGTGGTGCTGGGGGAGGAACATTCTCATTTTAGAAAGCATCTGATTGGCCCAAATCTGTGTAGTGCAAGATGAGTCATCAACATTCAGGGTTAGTTTTCCCTGAAGAGAATGTAAAATGTATAATTAATAGATGGGTATATGCAGTAAGGTAAAATGTTTATGTGTAATACAGTAGCATACAGATGATCCATACTAACACACATGAGCTAAAAGCCACAGAACTCTAGATAAGATGGAGCAGGAAAAAAAAATGAAATAAAAACAGTTAAAGTATTTACAGTTTACCATTTAAAAATACTGCTGTATCCAAAAGTGCTTTACCTTTTTGCTATAATTTATTTTACTCTTTCATCAGAAGGGAAAAGTTAGAGTTAGCCAGGTTTCCTTTTGATTGGATTTTTTCCAAAGATTATTCTTTAGTGCACATGCATGATAAATCACTGGTTTCTTCTCCACCTCCACGCTTTCTGTCTTCATTCAGCTTCATTGATTTATACTTTTTTATGTTACATCTCACGCTCTGAGGAAAGTCAAAACCAGCTGAAGTGAATCAACAGTGATACATATTAAAGCGATCAATCACAAGCACCCTATAGATCTGGTGTGTGTGTGTGTCTGCGTACGAGACGAATGAAAGACTGCAGAGTAAAAAAAGCACACAGATGAATGTAACAGACGGAGAGAAAACTCTAGACCCTGGAGTTGTGTCAGATGAGTCATTGTGATGGGTGGCACTACGGGTGGGCTTCCAAATTCTTTAAGTCTGACTGTTTTTTAATTACCCTGTTTTATATTTAGTCGGATCGCAAAGCATTTAGAGTA
>JAZGTK010004408.1:0-24676 GCA_036877625.1 Ambastaia sidthimunki | reverse complement strand
AGCGGATAAATATGCTGGCACGCGCTCAATGAGCGCACCTGAACGCGCCGCAGGTAACTCGCACGCCCGAGCGCGATGCGTGCGTTAACGCGGAGCGCTGCCTAACAACTCACCTCGGATTCATGTCTGATGCTCCTACCGCTCTCGACTTTCCCCTTACGGGATTCCCCCTATCCAAAGATCCCCAAAAGTCAAAATTCCTCTCTGTAACGTAACTTTTCCCGGAGTTACCAGCTTCTTCCGTGTTGTCCCTTTTCGTTTACCCCTCTCCCGTCTCTCTCCCTCTCCGTGTTGGATCAGACACAGAGTGGATCAGACACTTTAGGATCTGGACGGACCCCGAGCGGCGTGCGGCTGCCAGACCCACTGTAGGCTGTGCGTGCAGCGACACCCAATGGCTCAGATGATACCAGAGCGCAAGATACAGCTCGTTCAGTATAGAAATTAAAATACCGTAGCAGACACACAATGTTGAGCTCTTATAAAGTGGGGCGAACTGGTTTTTTTTTTTTCGTTAAATGGAAGTAATTTGAGAAGATGTATTTTTACAATAAGACAATATTGTAAAAATGATTTTTTTTAAAAAGCGCAAACAAAGCAGAACTAGGTTGAAGTTCACACATCCTGTAGTTTAATTATAGTTTCTTTCATTTCTTCTATATTGCTTAGTTTTAATTTTTTTATTTTCAGTTGTTTATTTAAAGAGATAATGTAGATGGTGTTCATTGCGTTAGCGGCCCAAAGGTTGTGGGTTTGAATCAGGGAACACACACATTGATAAAATGTACAACTTGAATGCCCAAAGTTGCTTTGGATCTGCCAAATGCACAAATGTAAATGTAATGTAAGTGTAATGTACTGTAACCTCTTTTTAAATTGTCTCGTTTCCCTTCTCAAAACTGTATTGTATTTTGATCTGTAACTTTTTAAACACTTGTAATTTAAATGAGCTGCCAGGTGGTTTTGAGCCCTTTTTAAGTTTATAAGAATTAAACATTATTTTTTTTAATTTGTAATGTCATTGATTAGAGCATTTGATGTTTTTGGAAGGTTCCATTTATTCAAAATCAAGCTTTGTACAGTTTTACCCCATTACTGTACTTATGAACCTATTTGCTTATGAGAAACTTGACACCTGTCTGACTGACTAAAAGAGAAATTCCCATGGTGTCATGTTTTTAACATTTAACATGGTTTGCTTTTGCTATCGCTTTGTGGCGTCTGTTTGTTGCTGAGTGTCGCAACAAAAGTAATGTTTAGCTGGGCATTCACTGGCAGGAGTCTTTTCATGTCAGAGCCTGCTCCCACCTCCCCACCCCCGGACCCCTGAATTACTCTAACAGCTGACTGACTGACATCTGTTTCCCGCTCTTTCTCCTGAAATTACTTCAGGGCAAGATGGTGCTTTTTAATTAGAATGGTCAAAGTCGTAGCAGTCCAGCTTTACTGAGTGGGAGGTATTGTCTTTCACTTCCAGTTTCTCCTGATGAACTCATGATAACCTCAAAAACAGAGATATCAGGGCTAGACAAAGGACAGATCATGGTGCAAACAGCACCTGGATGTTTATCAGGTCACTTAGAAAGTTATGGTGTGGTATGAAATTCACTGCCCATATGTTGGAGAAAAACAATGGGCGTAAGTTGCTTGAAATAGCCCAGTTGTTAAAAATAATTGCTCAATTTGACATTTGTGATTCACTGACCTTGACCCATGTGACACCAAGTCACATTTGGCTCAGGTTTGTTTATTGTTTGTTTATTTGCTTTTTAGATTTGCCAAAGTCAGCTCTTTTTTTTGAATACACGAGGCCTTGTTTATGAAACATGAACAGGACGGATTTCTATGCAAGCAATTCTTATATCATTGCAATTAATCCAATAATTTACATAAACTGATTTTATGAACGATTGTTGCGTTGCTTGTGTTTCATGAATTAGGCCCAGTGTCTGCACAAGCACAAACCAAGCTGACAAGGAACGTTTTCAGAACATTGGTTAGCGTTCTCTAAACGTTCTTTCAAATTAATCAAAAACGTTCTTGCATTAACATTAATAGAATATATTTCTAATATTATATATCAAAAATGCTTTTGCTAAGTAGTTAGTTGAACATTTTAAAAACATTACAGAATGTAAAAATTCTGCCAAGTAATAATGTTAATGCAACGTCTAAAAACCTGGCATGTTTTGAACATTCTTAAAAATAATGTTTTTATTATTTTTGTTATTTAATGAAACGTTATGGAAACATTATTACCCAAATTTGTTAGCTGGGAAGGCAGCTATTTTGTTGATTTGGATGTATATTTAATTGGGTGTGTTTCACAACAACTTATCTCAACAGCTTTTAAAAGATAATTCATGAAAACACAATTTAACCTGCATTAGGCCCCAAAGAATCACAGCTGAAAACAATGAGTCAACCTAATAAATCAACATCCAATCGCTGATGATTAAAATACATGACAGCTGTGATGAAATGTTAACCAGAAAGTGCTGAGCAGCTTCCTCATGGCCTGATACTGGATCACAGAGCAGAAAAGCAGAAAACTAATACAACCTACAGCAGACTAATACAACCACTGGCACTTAACAATCAGCCATCACCTCCTAAATAACACACATACTCTTGTTTATTTGCATGTGCGTGTGTCAGAAATATGCACGTGTAGGTGTCAAAATGAGAGATGCGTGTGCACGTGTGACAAGAATATGTTTGTGTAAGAACCTTTCGCAAGTGAGCTGAACCTATTTTGTTTTAACAAGTGGGATGTTTATGTGCAGCTTGTTAAACTTTATTGACCGTGTGCGTGAGTGATTCTGCTGTGTGAATGTATCTCCGCACCTCTCTCAGTTGATACACAGAGAGATCTTATGTATGCCTCACTTGGGACCAAAACTTCTTCTTTCCGTATGCATTGAGAATGACTAATAGCATTCCACTTAACCTACTCTCTGTTCTCACTGTTATTGTCAACCATGCAGCCCACATTTTCAGAATAACGCACCGTGGAAACTGTTATTTAGAGGGTTAGCTGTTTGCTGACTTGTGCCCTTGGCCAGACACCCGACCAGAACGCCCCCTCTATGGCAATGTGATGAGCACTCTTTCTATCTTTGTGGGTATAACCACTTAGTTCACCACATGCAAGATCACCAGCCCCTTATTCAAGACACACCCCTGAGAACCAACAGCTCACCCCAAATTGAGCAGTAGGCTCAACATTTACACACACCCTCTCCTAATTCACTCTAATGAGATGCTGCGAGACAGCTTTAGTGGATAGGCACGCAGAGAGGGGTGGTTTGCATCCTCCGTGTTTTGTGAACGTCCTGGCTCGCGCGCTGAGCCGTACTTCACTGGCACTGTTGCCGTTTTCCGGAGATGAAAGCTAAATGAGAAGCTGTCGTGATTGATCGCGACTGTGGGTTTTGAATTGGGCATGTTGTGATTCAAAGGTTGCGTTGGAGGCAACGGCATGTGCACCATTTGCAAACCAACCAATCTTTATAGAGCCTGTGAGGGCCAATGGTGTGACTTCCTCAAATACCTTAAGTGTGTCTCTATTGTTACCAGATGTCACAGTCACTTTAAAACACACTATTGTACAAAACTGCAGGTTTGAAAATCTTGACCATCTTGTAGCCTGGCTCAGGGGTTTGTGAGGAACTGAGAAATTATTATGGGACTGATTTTTAAAGAAAAGGTAGCATATTAGAAAATGAAGTTGTGGGGGGGGGTCAGCTTCTAAGTATTAATAATGTGCAGACATAAGATTTTAGAGAATTGCACTCACTTTTAAGTGCTTATTTGGGTAGATGTAACAAAACCGGCATTTCTTTCTCTTTTACATTCAGCACATTATAAACACAACACAAGTTTTACATTCAGTGTGAATAGAAAAGACAAATTTCAAAAATGTTATGTGTTACTTTCTGCACATTTTACATTTATTTTTAAACGTTTTATGATAAAGCAATATATACATTTTAAATAAATCCCAGTGTGAAATTCTCCAAAAAAAACTTAAAAACACGTTTTTGAAATTTCAAATATATAAATTCATCATATTCAATTCTGTTTTTTATTAATAGTATAGAACCTGGCTAAAACATTTGACAAAATAGTTGAACAGAGTTCATAATAACAGTTTAACACGCATGTTTCAGCTGACCTTTGTTGTCATGGAAACAGCGCTACATGACAAGGGTTTTTTTAGCGGCTGTGTCATCTCTGTATTTTCAGACATGGATAAATTCCACTCGTTCAGGATGGATTTAGGTGGGAACTAGGCCAGAAAAGTGAGTGCTTCTAAATGACCTTCCTTCACAGCCGCTGTGCCCCTGAGTCAGAGCCCTGGCTGTTGTACCAGGGTCATTTCCCTTGATTGCCACCCTGCCCAGGGGCTGCATTGTTTGGCACCGGCAGCCACAGGTTTTCTTGCTGTTTGAGCAAATCATCCATCTTGGCATCTGGGCAGCACATGGCTGTCCGTTTAGTGGACTTTGCTCTTTTAACTCTCCTCATTAGTCCCACAGAGTCTTGCCACTCCACACACACACACACACAGGGGAAGAGCGGCCTTTTGTTTTCTGTGTCCTACGCACACCCTACGACGAACCACCTCCTTTTCTCTCCTCTCGTCCAACTAAATCTCTTTTCCGGCTTGATTCGCACTGAAAACCATATGGCGTGTGACATCATGGGGGCAGGAAGCCGAGCTGAAGGGAAGGATAGAGCAGAGGAGAGAGATTGGACTGCCAGGTCTCCGTGCAGTGATGTAAGCAGACAGGCATGCTGCAAGGCCCATTGGGGGTGAGGGTGGGGGGGGCAGGTTGGAAGTGCTTTAGGTTTTTTTAGAATTCACTCCCACCTGGATAATCAGGGAAGAGTGGGGAGGGGGATTGTGGACTTTGTGTGAACTGTTTTCCTTTAGGGACCTGTAATATAGAACGTCTGCCCTCATTTACCCGTCTCAAAGGTTCACATTTTTACATTGTCCAATGTAATATCTACACAATGCACTCTGAGGTATAATCAGTCTCGCACAACATCTAGGGCACTAATCATGTCTAATCAAGAAGATATGTATGAATTCATTCCTAATATTACTGCACTCCCCGTTCTGGGGAATCTGCCTGAAGTCTTTTTCTACACTTCCTGTTGAACAGACCTATAGGGTACAACACATACAGTTCCAGTCAAAAGTTTGGACACACCCACTTTTTCATTATTATTATTGTCATATTTTTTTGCCTTGGTAAAATCAGCAGACCTGTGAAATACCAAAAAAATTTGTGTGGTAATTATGCAGTGACCAAAAATGTATTTACATTTAGGCATTTAGCTGATGCTTTAATTCAAAGTGATTTACAAGGTGAGAAAAACAATAAAGCGATATATCATAGCAAGGCAATAACATGAAAAGTGCTGGACAAAATTGCAAAGTTACAAAATTCTAACTATTATTCAAGGTGATACCTGTTGAGGGAGAGATAAAAAGGTTAGAGGTAAAATAAATTGGAATAGGGAGCGCAGTTAACATTCCTGCCAAGTATTCACGGACGAGACAGGTTATCTTAAATTTAAGACAGGATATCTTAAATTTTCCTTATTCAGAGTAGCCACATATTCTAGCTCTGTACACTCTGCTCTGTTCAACATTATGAGGCATTGATGCTTTTTTCAGTATTAAAAGAGTTCCAATATATACTGAGTACTTGATGGTGGCCGTTCTGTTACTTTCTGGTCCCACTCAATCACTTAAATTAACTGTAATAAAAATTAATGCATAGGTGCAATTTATTTTCCAACTAATTTTAAACATTTAAGCACAAGCTTTTATATTGAAGAGATTTTTAAGATCCCAGGAAACCACATTGAGTCAGGTGTGTCCAAACATTTGAGTAATACTGTATTTATTTCATTCTGTATAGCAGTTTTGATTTGTGTGCTACAGTAATGCACTGAGACCTTGGGCAGGAGTTCATGGTATCTGGGATATGCATTAACCACGAGTAAAATGCGCCACGGCCAACTATTTTCAGTGAACTGCCTTAATGAGACAAAAGTGCACATTCTACAGCTGTTTGCATTGAACCAGGAGATTTTCCATGTTTATATGCAGTGACAGACAGAATCTTGGATCTCCACTCTTCCTCCTCAGCAGACCCCAAGTCCATTTCCGCTACCCTGTTCCCTCACACTCCCTCGTGCTCCGACAAACGCGGTCCAACATCTCAGCTCGGGTTGTCTGGGTCTATCTCGTCCCCTTAAGTCTCTCTCTCTCTGAAAAGTCATGATTCGTCCACCGAGCTTTTTGTCTGTTTGACTCCCACCCCTGATCGCTCGCTGGGTGAACTCTACTGCTTTGTTGGGAGGTCCTGGTCTCCATACCACCCCGGTTCCAACCATCTCTCTATCAGCACAAACACACATGCTACACACTCACACACACACACATGCAAACTACCACACTCCTCTGATTAATGTCAGGGCTGGGGAGTGTGCCAAGCCGGCTCCTTGCTAAGTGAAGTAAGAGAGAGGACAGGAGAGGCAGGGTTGCTGCAGATGTGGTTTGGAGTTTGTCTCTCAGCCCCTGCTCTACCCCTCTCTCTCCATCTCCTCACTGGCTCCTTCGGGGACACACGCCTTGGCCAGGCCCCAGGAACCAGGGAGTCAAAACCAGGGTAAGGGGAGAGGAAGGGGGAACAAGACAGGGAGAGAGACAGAAAGAGATAAAGGGAGCAAATGTGGGCGAATAGTAAGGAAATGACAAGCTGTTTAATTTTACTGAGGAATTTTGAGAGGTTGTGGTTGTTACAGAGATGACTTGAGGCGTCTTCACCCAGCCGAGTTAAAGCTGCTCTGAGCAGGCACTGAACAGCCTCTAAAATTTGTGTTGAAGGTATAACACTGCCAGTACTGATCCACCTCAGCTAGTATCAGACGCAGCACCTGATACCGTGTTGGTTATCTGTAAAATAAATGCAGTATCAGTGCAGCCATAAACGTTGTTTTCATGACAAAGTATATCTTTCAGAATTATATATTTTGAATTATAATTAAACTTTTAAATGATTATTTTAAATTGATTACTTTGTTTTTAGATTAATTCTTTCACATTTAAAACTATTTAAACTACGCAATTCCTGTGTAAATACATTTGTCACTTTTGTGCAACATTAAACAGTCCATGTTAATAATATACAATGATATACTGTATAGTGGCCCCAAAAAGTAAAACATTTGTCACACTCCAAAAATGTCTGACTGTTCCTGCCAACATTCTGTTGCAAAATGTTTGCAAATATTTTATTGTCACTGTTTCACGTCAGCTGTATGTTCTGTGCCACTTTTATAACTTAAAGACAACAGAGATTTAGTAAAGGGTCTGTGTTACACAGGAGGAAATGAGCTGTAAATCTGGTGCTTATTCCCATTTAGATTCACTACCAAAATCAATCTTTATTATAAGTCTTTATTGCTGCAAACTGGTTCTACTCATCTTGACTATGAAATTGGCCTAAACACTTTACATGCATTGATAGATGGTGATTTCATTGTTTTCGTATTTTTTTATTACAGCCTTTAAATGTTGAATTAGTCTGTGGATGAGTTACTTGGAGTTGTTGCTCTGATACATCTGAAGGGATCTGCATGTTCTGCATGCACTTTGTAAGTGCGCGTCAATGCACTGCGTCCCGTGCTGGCGGCCCTTCTGTGTGTGTCTCTCTCTCTCTCTTGCGGTGTTTTACGGGCTGTGTGCTGCGGTGCTCTGACCTCCCTCTCACCCTGGTGCCACCCAGCCAGTGTAGGACTCAGGCACCATTGGCCCCTGCCAAAATCCCACAGCGCCACATCTGCTATCCATAAACGCCAGCCACTCTAGCTCTCCATCTCCCTCTCCTTCTCACACCCCCCCACCCCGTTCTCTTCCTCCTCTCAAACATATTTGCTTATTCTTGTTTTCCCAACTGAGCGACACTTAAATTATACTCCTGCACAATCTCTGTTCTACTTTCAATTTAAACACTCAGCGGTTCAACTCTTATCTCTTCCTCCTCTGCGATCCATCTTTTTTTACACTCTTTCTCCCCTTCCAATGGAAAAATCTTTCGCCCATTATGTCTTCAGTGAGATCCAGCTGTGTGTGGTGGCAGTGAATCGGGAACCACAGAACATTCCAGGTCCAAGCAGCCTTAAGCCACCAGCGTTAACTCCTGACTATGGTTAAAACCAATCACGCTTTTGTGAAAGCCGGCCAGTATACCTCCGTGTAGTTTGTCCCTCGCTATCGCAAATGTTTCGCTTTTAATCATAATTCAACATTTCCACGTAAAAACTACAGGGGATTTTTTTTGGTAAGCGCTGGGCCTTGAGCAGAGGAAAGCTCCATATTTGAATTCCATGCATGTGTTTCTTAATGCTAAGGACAATCTCCAGTGTGGGAGGATTAGATTTCCTCTCTAGATCATGAACATTTGGCCAGGCATACCACACCCCATTCAGCTTTAAACAAGATGTGTTTAACACATTCCCACTCAATGCCCCGGGTGCACTTGGGCTAAAAAATGAACAAGAAAATAAATTGAGTGCCTCAACTTAACTGTCCAGAGCTTCGAGTGCACCCCTAGGTAATAAAGTATTACCCATGTGCGATTGTTTTATCATTATTTGACTTTTTCCACTGTAATCAAATTCGCAGCACAGGATAAAAATGTACATATTGAACTTTTGATACCCCGTTTCTTGGATCATGTTTTGTTTTTTGAGCCCAAAGCTTCACCTTGTCTTTTCCCAGACATATTGGCATGCGTCTGTGGTGTGGTCCCAACAGAACCCGGGGATGAATCATGTAGCTGCAAGCATGCAAAAGCACTGTTTTATGATAAATATTACAATTCATAAATCATTGTTTCTCAGAAGAGCAAAAGACCAAGGGAAGGGGGAGGGAGGGTTTGGAGAACCGTGCGAGAACCGTAAAGCATTTGGGGGATCCAGCGAGAAAACAAGAAAGGGTCACGAGTGTAGATGGTGGCTTCAGGTCAGGGATCCACCAGGGAGAGGGAGTGGATGAAAGTGTCTGTGCAAGAATGAGGGAGAAAAATAAGGCGATCGGCGCGCACACGCGTTTTATTCGCACCACAATGACCCATAAGAAACTCATAGGCTCGTAATAAATTACGGCGGAGATTATCGCTCTGTTTGCTCACCAGTGATAATCTTCATCACTCGTTGCCAGCGATTCGATGGCAGACAGTGAGAATTGCAGTTATTATGAGGACATAATTAAGGGCAGTAATATCCCGATGTGAGGTTTGGTTTGAGTTAAATGAGAAATAAAAAGCTCGGAATGACAGTGTTTACAATGAGGGTTTAGATGCGGGTTTTCTGACACTGCCTTCCTCGTAAAACAAGAGACGAGCTTACTGGGAGTTTAGGCAGGAAGTTCAGTTCACTTTAGTTTTCATCTGCTGCTAAACAGAAACTTCACAAAAACACACAATAATGCCAAGGGCCTGATTGAGTTTAGTGGCAAACAAACAAACCCGTTTTTGTCATGCAGGGACATTGTCAACCTGAGGCTCTGACCGCTATGTTCGTACTGTCATTGGTTTACATTAGCCCAGACTTGACAGATTGCTTTAAAAGGACATTTGCAAATAGATTTGATACACAAACTGCAGAGGAAAACTATTTCATTTTAATACATGTTTGCCATCTAGTGGCCACTAGGCTGACTTGGTCCTTTATATTATAAAGAAAACAAGCACAGGTTTGTAGAGATGGATATTTAATTGTTGATGAAGTACAGTTTTGTTACAGAAGCAGTGAAATGTTTACATTAGAATAGTTTTCAGTTAAATTATTTTTCTCTACTCCATGTCAATATCATGGAGCTCTGGCTCGTCTCTTTTGACCCAGGGCAGAGGGGTGGGGACGTAAGGGTCAAAGGTCCAGCGAGGATACACCCTCTTATACAGGTTCATCAGCACCGTGTCCTGAGAACGCAGCTGATGGTCAAATATACACTTCATATGTCCGTGAGTACCTGCAAAAGCACATACAACAGTCCTGTGAGTTACCAAAACATTATTCACTTTAAGAAATTCACTCCTCTTACCCAAATTAAAGCTAGCTAGAGCTTTATTGGGAATTTAAACCCTAAATCACAAATATTGGCCCACTGCAAAAACTGGCTATGAAAGTGAATTCACCATTTCATTTCCATAACATTGAATATTAGCATATGACTGGCCAGACTTTATCACCTTTATATTTTTTATATATTTATATTTTTTATATAGTTTTTTATGTACCTTTTTATTATTTACATAAATGACAGGTCATGTTAAAAACACATAGGTAAATGTAACATATGCAAGTAGTTGTAATAAATTAAAATAAAGTTAGCCCTAATATAATTAAACATAGTCTTAATATAAAGCTACGACTGAAGTATTTTTTGTGCCATTGTTAAAAACCATCAAGTCATTATATGTCCTGCTCAGTTTAGCCTCCATCTTAAATGTTGTTCCACAATGAAGTTTATTACCTAATGCTTCCTTGATGTGTCCTCTTCGTCCCCATTTTGTACGCAGTTCTAATGGTTTAAACCACTGAATATCATCTGCAAAGACAAGAGAGATGTTTCGATGTTGGCCTTCAACAGAACGATTCTTTTATCATCTGCAGATCACTGGAGGAAAGACTCTCCAATACTCACCTCTATTGAAAAACATGTACCGGACCACAGCAGATCGACGATTGATTTTGAAAGGATGTCCACTCAAGACGATTCTCTTCAACACCACCCGCTGTGGATCACAGCTCAGCAGATTGCCTGTGGCTACCAGGTCCTGCATGCCTACAGAAACATGAATCATAGCAGTTCTTAATACATGCTGTGCTGCTATAGGCTGCGCTCTTACTGAATACTGTTTGTTTGCCTTTCCTCACCATTGTCTCTCTGTTTGAAGACCAGGACACCAGCTGTGGGGAAGGTAATAGGAGCGTAGACAGATATCACTGTGGGAGCATCAGGACGCAGGAAACGCTCCATCTTGTGTTTATCACCTGAGGAAACAGAAAATCCCAGTTTTTACAATGAAAATCCCTAAAACTGCAATACGTAACTTTTTTGGTTAATTTGAACAGAAATTGATTAATAAGCAAGAACATGAGAGATCAGTGTTCAAAGCAATCTCCTTACCACAATTCGGAACGGTAAGTTTTTAATAATTATTAAAAATTTGAGCTGTCTGATTTAACAAGAAATATTAGTTTGACTTCATTTGTTTGCGTTATTAAGTCACACCAAAAACAAAAATAAGGTCCAGCAATAAAATCAAGCTTGAGGATTTGCTGAGGATGAAAACATTTGTAGCTTGTTAATACAGCAGTTCCCAAGAATTTAAACTGGTCAACCACGTTAAGAAAGTTACGCCACAAGTTAACTTGCAAGTTTGTTTCAAAAAGAGGCAAATTTTAAAAACGGTGGGAGTTTAAAAATTTACATTTATTAATTTGGCAGACGCTTTTATCCGAGGCGACTTACAGTGAATTCAGTGTACACATTTTTATCAGTACTTGTGTTCCCTGGGATCGAACCCACAACCTTTGCGCTGCTAACGCAATGCAAACCAGTTGAGCTACAGGAACAGAAGCTTCTTTAAAGAATTGGCCGTGTGAGGTGTGGGATGAAGACTCATACCAGAGGTGTGCTGTGAGAAGATAGCTGAAGCTCTGAAGCGTCTGAAGCCACACTGAAACACAAGCTCCTCTTTACACTTGATGGGTTCGGTGTTGCTCGGGTGCCGCCGCACCAACAAATGCATCACTGACATCTGCAGAGAGACCAGCTGTCTTTTAACTTCATATTCACAGCTTAACTAGCAGCTTATGTATAGCTTAACATGACAATAGTACCCGCCAATATTAAAGTGATTTTAATTTATGCTAACATGCTAATTTATGCTCCCACCAAAACAATTTAAATGAATTCCAATGAATAAATAAGAATCAAGCCTGCTAATAATATTTATTTGTATAGCACTTTTCACCATACAATACAAAGCAGCTTTACAATTAATGGTACAAGTTGTAAGATATAAAGTTTGTAAAGCAAATGTAATCAGTTCAAATCATAAAATTATGGACTCTGAACAAGTACCTTCTGTTCATGTGGTAGCAGAGATACCAGCACTAAAGGTTTGCCAGTCTGGAAGCTCTCCATCACTGACGGAGGAACATCCACAATATGCAGAGTAACATACCAGCCCACCTGCACGAATACAAAATGACAGGACTGAACAAGGTGTGTATGTTAAACAGGCACATGCTCCAATTCAATTCAATTCTAAACTGTAAAATGCCATTAAACACACAAACCATTGCGCCTTCTTCATCACTGGCAGCTTCTGTCAGCATTCTGCGACGCATGCGCTCAAAGTTCTGGAACTGGAAGATGCGCGAGTAATTGAGGGGAAGGTTCTCCAGAGGATCCCATGGGGAGGTACGGAAACTCTTCAGACCTCGGTACTTCTGGAACCTTGACATACAGAACAGAGATGGTTCTTAGAACTATGATGTCGTGGGCTCTGCGTTTTATTATTGGATAACTTCAAAACATTTTGAGTGAAGGTCACTATAAACTGTTATTGTATGAAAAATATCTGTGAGGTTTCTTTACAAATGTAACACATGAAAGGCATTGGCTCTTACCGTGTCTTTGCTTGTATGTCCAAAGGAGTGTCCACCTCATCTGGGAACATTTCCTCAGCCCGGGCCTCTCGATATCTCCTCAGCCCCTCACTCTCCTCTACCTCATCCATACCCTCATCATACTTTTGATCGACTCCAGTACGTCCGGTAGAACTGATCTCCTCTTCTTCCTCCTCGTCATCATCCCCAGAAGCGTATTCAGACCCGGCATCCTTAGGGAGGAAAAGAACCATATAAAAACATTTCTCTAGACATACATCCACGCTGAGTCCAGCAAACCCAAACAAAGCACTCGATTTCTTTGAAGTCCACTAAATAGACACGGTACTTCTCAAGGAAGATGGGAAGAGGACAAGACATGCTGCTGGGGTGCATTAACCCCCCGCGGGGTCAATCTGCAGAACAATCGCAGGTGCAGTAATAAAAATAATCTCTGTAATCATCTGTAGTACCACTTCCCCCATTGTTAACATCTTGCATTGAAAAATCTCCTTTGGTGCTCCCCAAGACTTCAAGCGCATGCTAATTGTGATTAAAGAAAATAAATTGACCAGAGCTTCCATACATGTCGAGTTTCCCCTCGTTTCTTTCAAGCCCAGCTGGTATAAATAAATGGCCGCCCCCTCTGCGAGTCTCGACAGGAAGTTCTGTCCAAAGAGCAGGAAGACAGGAGGCTTCTCTCGGGACCCCCTCTCCAAACACTATTGTTGCGTCGGGATGACTGGCACTGAGGCCAAGCAGCAGACACTGAGAAAAACAAACAGTGCCGCTCCACCATGCAGCGCACAAACGGCCGGTCACGTATGCACTGTTCCGCCCGCTCCGTGCCCACCCCCGTCTCCACCAATCAAACGACTTAATTTAGCACCTCAATCATCAAGATAAAGCGCATTAAAAGCACGTGCGTTAGGATGCACCTGGATTTCGTGAAATAACCTGCTTTGACCAGACCTGCCAACCTGAGGGTTTCTCAGAAGACATGAGGTGTGATTGCATATAGATACGCTACAGCTTTGCTTTTATGCTAAAATTCTTTCCAGGCTCAAATTTGTTTACAATCCCCTTTGTGATTTATTTTGGTGCACTGCCCTTAATAGTTTCCTGTTCATAAGCACATGGCAGAGGAGGATACAGAGTTTTTGTTTCCTCTGAAGGAAGTGATTTATCAACAATCTGTTTCTGCTAGAATAAGACTGCATGCTTGAAAATAAGCCAAACTCACCTGAGATTCATTATCAGCATCCATCTCATCTTCCATCATCTCATCTTCATCATCATCACAACTGTCCACATCATTATCATCATCATCATCATCGTCATCCTCTGCTGCATCATTAAGGATCCATGTGGCCTGGTAGTCAGACGTCCCCTTTGGAACCTTCATCACTTTCCTGTTCTTTCTGGCTTCTTAACAAACATCAAGGTGATCATGTGAAAATTTTAACATGATGAACTTCACTCTTAAAGGAAAATTCACCCAAAATGTAAAACTCATACGATACCTTCAGCCTCCTCAAGCTCTGCTTCTGTGGGCCACGTCTGCTCCCCGTCCATGGGGTCAACCTCTGCCTCTGCCTGCAGGCTCTCCCTATTCTCAGGGTCAGCTTTCATTAGCACCCGAACGCCACCATCTCCATCAGTACCATCCTGCAGGACAAAGATGTACGTGAAGGTTCAACGTCACATGATAGACATAATCACAGCCAATGAGAACATATTTGAAGTTTAATATACAGTTGTGAAGGTTTCACTGTAGGCGGGGCTTCCCTGTGTGGCCACTGGAGCAACCAATAAAATGTCCTGCTGCCCACTGTGGCTTATTACGACAAAAAGTCAGATTTACACCGAAGAAATTACATCACATTGCACCTAATTAGAATACAGTGTAAAATATGTGTTTCTTATATTAAAGGATAAACAAATAATGGCAATATACATATACAAACAGCTTTATGGCTATGTTATTATAAACACTTTATAGAAGTTATGAACAATGCAGTCTTCTAACCATCATCTCCATGTCTCGTCCTGGTCTCACTGGCCTGGGAGCTGCTGTTATAGGCAAAGGGTCTGTGGGAGCATCGATCCGACTGAGCTGAAAGTCACCATGACCTGTAATATGAACCAGTCTGTTCACGTTCAGAGGACAGCCTCGAATATAACCGGACACACAGAGGGTCCCCAACCCTGTGCCTGGGCCCCCGGTTCCATTCTGGCTGGGGTTTGGGGTGTATGTAGCTTTCTGAGCCAGCAGGTGTGAGCGGTGAGAACGGAAGCCCAGACGTCTCTGTTTCTGTGCCGACAGATGTCTCAGCAACAGCGTGGCGTCCTGCTCAGTGTCGACAGGGAAGAGACGTGCACCCGGGAAACGAGACTCCACAGAGCGGATGAGCACTCTCCGAGACTCGGCACGCTTCTTTACCGCTATATCGGCTATTCCTTGACATACCAGTGCTGAAGAGCAAAATGGAGGCAAAAACATTTGTTTTTACAGCACCTCGGAATACTTGATACTGATTGGTTAGTCATGGCATTCTGTGATTAATTATGTCTGTCGATTAACCAATTACCACTTATTTATTAAATTACATTCATATCTTAAATAATTGTTTAGAGAACACCTGACCATACGGTATCTCTTATACTTAATAAGGTATGACAACTGTTTTAAGATTTGCTTTGTCTTATGTCTTACCGTAACTTTGCAAGCCCTGGGCAAAGAAACAGGAAAGGCAGTATTCTCCATAACTGTCCCAGCCTTCAGCAGAGTCCAACACAAACACCAAACTATCAGCAATCTTTGCCACATCCAGGAGTGAATGCAAGTCAGCTAAAATAAAACGATATAAGAGACATGTCTTACAAAATTAGAAATCTTTAGTTTTTCCATATAACAGTCTTTCAAACAGTAAAAGCAAGCACCTGGGTGCACCTGAGCTAAATTGTGTACTAAACCTGTCATCTTGTGGAATTACATTTACACACTTGTATAAAATGTTGGATTACAACTGCTTTACTGTGTTACCTGTGTCTGGCCTGTAGAAGATGAATCTCTGCTTAAAGCGGGGCAGAACAAGACCAAAACTATCCAAGGCCCCACTGACTCCCTGATCTTCATGTACTACACCATCAGCTCCGCCTTTTAACATCTTTGTAACAGCTCCAGCATCCACTCCAGAATGAAGAGCTACGACTGCCACTAGATGTGGAGGTCCATCCCTGCTGCCCAGCTTGCGTTTCTCTGTCAACACCTGTTGTCATAAACAACCCAAAGGAGTTTAATCTAGCCACTGTCTAATCGATCTGTAAACCATGTACAGAGTTACAATATGTTGCATTACCGAGTCTTTTTTGTTGCGACGCAGCTGGTTGGCTTTATTTCTGCGGTCCACTTTTCTCAGTTCTCGTCTCTGTTTCTTGGTGAGAGCCATGACAGCAACTCTACCTAATTTGATTGACAAGAAAGACGCATGTTTATGCCTTACACGTAACGTTGAAGACATTGGGACAGAACTAAACATTAAACACGTTTATCAGTATTTAGAATTAAAACCTACATAACATAACATAAAACCCACATAATACAAACATATTAACCAAACTATTCTTGGCAACGTTATACGTTTGTGAATTTGCACACTTTAATGTAAATCGCACGGATCAACTCTGGAATATTTAAACACGTGTTCGTTTAGACAGGCACTGCCCACGTGACCCCTCAAGCTCGTGCGTTTCTGAATCAAACGAGCAGACATACCCTTATTCTCCCGCTCTATCACGCCTTTAGTTCGATGTTTCCCATGTTTGTGTTGTTTATTTTTCTGTTTGTATATTCCGGGCCTGTGAGCTTGCTGCTGTTCGTCTCCTGCAGCCATTTTGTCATGCCGCACATGTAAACTTTATTGACGTCATATGCACGCGTCGGCTTTTCCTTTGGAATCGCGTAAAGGGCGCGACTGCCACCTGCTGTTTCTCTTGGTTAATGGTTCATCCAGAAACCACAAAATTAATTAAATAAATAAATAGGAATTAATTTAATTTACATAAAATATGAAATTGTTATTAAATACACAGTGGGATTTTTTAATAGGTGAATGTCCCAAGAACGGAATTATCAATCTAGTCTAAAAATAGAATTAAGCCTATTTTTTTAGGATCAGTAAGACATTTGTTTTGTTATTTTCGTGGATTTTCACATGACATTTTGCTCCTCCCTATACACACGTGAAATATTATAGCTCTAATTGTTAATGTTTCTAAGCTTTCAGCATCTGTCACATATTGTCATCAGTTTATTCTGACCTGGTTTAACAATGTGAGCACCAATGTGTGTCTATATGGATAAAGCCTAATCATTTTTGTTCTATATTATCAGCTGTAAATGCACACACACATTATTAAAACATTTAAATACAACGTGAACTGTCAGAGCTGTGATGCAATGGGCAGTTTGTTTACATATCTTTTGGGGACATGGGTTCGAATATGGTCTGCATTGGGTCCAGAAACCACCCTGCCTCTCCTACTTTACTGTCTGGATACACAGTTCTATAAATAGAAAATAAAAAAATGAAAGTAAAAAAATGATCATGAGCTGTGTTTTACAGCAGAAGAGCTCATTCTCTGTTTTTCTTCTCAGGAAATCCTGGGAGGTAGAGATAAAGCACAAATTAACTTATCATGCCTTTCTGGGCAGGACAGAGCTTCACTTCTGTTTTTTATGTTTTCCCAAGCAATTTAATTCCAGCACTTCCTGATTCGGCATGCTTTTGCGTTTTTTTAGTATAGTGTCATAAAAACACCATTAAACACGACAATAAATCTGTCCTCTGTAACAAAGATTCAATTTTAAAACCTATTCATAAGGGGAAATCATGAATTATTCCCAGCACAAAACATCTAATAAATACTGTAGCAAAAGTTCATACACAGTGTATTTAGACATTTTTGGTGGGATGTCAACTGGGTCATGCAGTCCCCAAAGAATTTCTTTGTTATTGTGTGTTAAATCATTACAACACACCACAATGACTCTGTAATGACATCAATGGAATTAAGCTTGGCTTTTTAACCCATTCATAAAACAGATTCCATAAGCCTCAAAACCTTCTGTTCGCCTGGATACAGTGACAGCATCCTGTTCTCTCATTGGCTGGGAGGGATGTCTGCCTCAGAACCAACCCAAAGCGCCGGTTCTCTAGTCTGTTTACCAATTGGTTGCTTGTTGACATCACTGTAATAAATTTGCCCAGGGATCAGTTTTAACCTTTTAGTGATCCATAGCAGAAGTGATTACCAATATTGAACAATTCCAAGAAAACCTGCTGTTTTGGTCGTTTTTAGGCTAAAACTGTGGAGAAATGTGCCATGAGTGTGGGGCAGGGATTATGCTGAAAACAGGAAAGCTGTAATCCTTCTCATTTGATTTTTATGAGTTTTGCTCTGCTTGTCCTAGTTATCTTCAGTTCCATCTGTGAGAGGGCTGGTGCCTTTCAAACTTTATACTGATCATTTACATCTTTGAGAAGGACTCTTCATCATTATTACCATCATCATCATGAGATGACATTCGTTCTTTAAAACTCAAATAAATAAATGTAAAGCATCAGTTTAATATATGGGAGTATCGAAATCATTAAATCATTAAAGCTCTAAATCTCCGAAACCTGTTTTCAAATCCAAGACACTTGTATATTCCAGTGCCACCCTACGTAACTAATGTGATGCATTAAATGCATTAAATGTATTACTACAAAATATCAACAGAAGGTTATAAACTGTCATAATTCTGACATTACATTGCTGCTTACACAACACTTATTTTCAAGGAATCACGTTTCATTACATTTTCCTCTGATTTCATCTGTTTACCTCTTGAGAACAGCCAGGCTGCAATTAACACTATAATGCATCAGGGTTGGATCTTAATATATTTACAAGAATGTAAAAATGACAGTCACTGGAAAAATTCATACTACTAGCTTTTCCCTCATTGATTTTAGCAGTCCCAACAAACCACAGATACACCCTGCATAAGTCTTAAATAGTCATATCCAGCATATTTATCTGTATATAGATGTTTATTATGGAGACTTTAATGCCCTCTCTCGAGGGGCCAGTGGGAGTTTCCCACATTAGGAGGGCGGAACTGGCGTTCCAGGAACCAGGACAAGAGGAGCCACCATTAGTCCGATTCATTTTAGCGAACCGGTTCAATCAAACCGATTCACCGTGTTATTTAAGGCGCGCGTGACATTATCACGTTTATGGCGTAAAACACATTACGTAGAAAACGTAAATTACTTCATGAATGCTGTTAAATTACACAGGCTATGTCAGATGTTAGTTTTATATCGCAGCGTGTAATGACACTCCCAAACTCTGCGGCTCCGAGTGATTCACGAACTCTTTCGATTCAGAATTCAGTTCGGTTCGAATGAACGATTCGCTGGCGAATCGGACATCGCTAGAGCAGGTCAGTGAGGGAAAAATCACAGTCACTACCATCACAACATGATCACCAGCCCACATCCCAAACACACTGGATCACAAAATAACAACCATCAACATTTCTAAGCGGATCTGAGGTGCGGTCTTGGAGTCATTTCGGGTGTTGTGTTTAAAAGACTCGCGTTTTATCTCTGTTTTTAAGCTGTAAGGGAGTGGATCTGTCTCGGACGCCATCTTTAGCAGCAGTAGCCCGGGAGTGTAAAGAGCTGCTGGGCCACCGTTGACCAGTACCGGGCTGGAAGAGTTTCCGGACCGGACACTCATGCTCGACAGCGATCGCAGTTTACTGGGACTGATTCGGGGTCGATAGGCGTGTTTCTGTCTTCCGGGTTTGCTGTTACTGTGTTTGCACAGTTTTCCTGAGCTGGCTACTCATTCTGGCCTGTCGTGAGGGTAAGTGAGCAGTTAGCTCTTCTGCTAACTTAAAGTTTAACTAGATCCTGTTTTGTTAACGCAACGCAAACGTTGATGGGACGTTCGTGTCGGTTGGCACCGATTTCAGCGAGTTGCTTTGAAATACGGCAGTACGAGTTAAGTTAGTTTCCACCCAAGTCAGTGGTTTGACTCAACACAGCTGTATAAGTTTCTGACGCTTGATTAACTTACTGTAAATACATCATTCGTATATTTATCATGGAGAAATGCACACGTATATTCCAGGATTATAGGTGTGTGATGTGGACATTAAGGTGGGCTTGTCATCGGCAGGGCTCGCCCATGCTGCCGTTTTAAGTGTTGGGCATCACGTTTATGTACATTATGATGATAAGTATAATATGCATGTGTAAATATAATCTTGCATGCGGTACAGTTGTAAAAAATCACACTCTTTCTGTATATTATACATTCGTGTTGTACACATTGCTCCTGTATTTTGATAAACAGCAGTTTAATCAGCCTAAAATGTATTTGTACAGTTGAGCTAAATATTAATGGTGGATATTCCTGTTTGCAACTGTCTTGCCACCATCTTTGAATGGGATGATGCCTTTTATTGTTGTAGAGATGGTGATTGATAAATAGCTCCTAGCTGTCATTACCTGTCATTGCTTTAACTCTGGTGTTGTACCGCGATCACCGTCCATTGCAGGTCTACAGTATTTTCTGTTGTCGCCGGTATATTGGCGCAGAAACGGCTGCAGTGATTCTAATGCAACGAAGCGCTGTCATGGTGGCCTGCTGCATTTGTTTATGGCTTTGCATTGCGCATAAACATGCAAACCGAGAGGCTGAATGGTGCCTCTGTTGTTGAGACACACTGCCTGCTTTCTCCACCGCGATTGTCTTTCTCTGACCTCATGGCTGACACTTAAATCTGGGTCTCTGTCCTCTCTCTCCACAAAGCATCCCTTACTGGAGCCCTGGGGGTCTCCATTCCCACATTAATCTGATATCAGACCTCTGACTGTCATTGATCTCATCAAGTGACAAACACAAGTTTGTCTCGGTCTGTCAATTCTGATGCTTTCATTGTAGATGCTGTTTGTTTGGGTCTGATGTTAGCTCTGAAGAGATGCAGTAATCAGATTTGTTATACTGATCAATGAACGTTGATTGTTGGGCCCTGAACTAATAAAGATTTGATGTTTATACTTGCCAACAAAAAATGATGACTTGTATTTATGTAATAGCTATAACTTTGATGTAACTCCATAGATAGCTATCAATTCATAAACAATTTAAACCCATTCTACACAAACAGTGTAATTATTCTGTCAATATTAATGACACTTCATTTATGGTAGCAATGAATGCTATTGCAAAACTGGACTGCAGTATCTGATGAATGAAATTAAATTTTTACCCATGCATAAAGTTTTATTTGCCCTCTAAAACAATAAGTTTTAACTGACAGCTATGCAAGATCAAATCACTGTAAAAAAAACAATTTTGTGTCCTAACACTTTTTGTATGGGAAACATTTTTAAATGATATTGCTTGCAAAAAAACAATACTATGAGTAGGAAGCTAGATGGGTCTGTTAAATCATGACACTTCACAAATGAAGGTGCAGGCGGTACACTGAGCCTAATCACTCACAAGGTCAAACTGAGTGTTTATAAATACACAGTACACGAGCATCTTTAACTCTCTGCCCGTGGAGAAGCACTAGGTCAACGTGAGCTGTGTTTGTCTAGCAAATGAGGGAACTCCCAGCTTGAACAGAGGAGGTTCCTGGACATTCCTCTTAATCTAATCTGAATGTAAAGGATGTTGTGATACTTGAATCAGGGGTAGGGTGACTTATAAGATGTCCTGAAGAAACCTAAAGCCCAACATGGAAGGTATGTGAAGAGAGATTTAATGTATATGACCGTGATGGTTATTTACAGTATGAAACGTTACCATGAAAGATCATTTTTGATAATAATACGTAAACAAACTGGAATTGGACAGATTGAACCATTTCCTTGTATTTCACATATTCCATGACATTCCAGAACGTCATTTCTGATTGGGTGGTTCGGCTTTGCTTTGGCTTTAGCAGTTTCGTTTGAACTTGTCAGGTCATTAGAAAACAAGATAAAAGCCGACACAGATTGAAATGAGTAAATGAGTTAAGAATGTTGACTTAAAGAGCTGATTAGCACTAGATGCCGTATGTGCGATGTGAACTGTCATTAACACATGAGCCTAGTGAACAGGAAATAGTGAAACACTGAACAAAGCAAATGAAAGCACAGGGAATTCCTGCCCTCCTGTTGTGTTGTTGTGTTGCTGTGTTGTGTTATCCTGTCCTTCCACATTCCTTCTCGGTGTATCTGTTGAGTGGCATGATGGGGTGTCATCTCATTCCGGCCTTCCCATCTCACAGCCTGTGTCACATGCTTAACATCAGAATCAGAAGCAATGCAGAACTGAATTGGGAATACCTAATTCCGAATACCTATTACATTCCATAATTCGTGAAGGTGTTTGTGGAAGCAGGTAGGATTTAAAATTGTATTTGAATCTTAAGTAGAATTAAAATTGAGTGAAATTCATATAATACACAAATACAGTGTTGTTATTTTGCTCAGAGAAGGCTTTACAGTTTTGTTTATGTAATGTTTATGTAACGTTAAAGTATTCTTATATGGCTGTATTGTGTATTGTTCTTTATATATGTTTATCTCAACTGATTACATGCATCTTCATTGGTAATAAATTGATTGATAAATTGGTTGATTAACACATCAAACATCACAAACGTTTCCCTGTTTTTATTATTGGCACTTTTGCAATGTTTAATCTGTGTTAATTATTTCACATATCAAACATTGCATTACTTTTGATATGTGTTTATTATTGGACCATTGGAGAAATGTGTAATCGGTTGAAAAGCAATGCATTCTACAGGAAATAAATGTGTCCATTAGTCAAAAATAGAAATTCATGCTCATGTTTTTGTTGCGCAACTTGTGTTGCGGTATTGAACTTCCTCTTTTGTGTAACAGCTCCGTTTCTTTGAATTGCCATCCTGCAAATGATTTTTCTTGTCATTCCAATTCAAAATGGCAATTCAGATTCAGTTCAGATTCAGTGTGGCAATTCAATTCAGATTCCAACTTGAATTTTTTCAGAAAGGATGTGCTGTGACAAGTAAATCTTGCGTTTCCCTTATTAAACTAATACCTTTGCTGAATAAAATTAAAGTTTGCTCTCTTTGACACCCCGTGTACATTATTTTCAGCCTCCTGACAGTGTTGGTAAGCTGTTTACACAAGTGAATTGTGGGTAATTAGCATCAAAATATGTTATAGCTACATATATAGAAATTCACCAGGAGTTTGGACAACCTTTTAAAATGCCTGTCTCCAGAAATAAGGCACAGTTTAGCACGCTGTGGCCATTTAGGAATATAGTTAGTGCTTCTGTCAGGCCTGTAGCTATATTGCAAATGCATGTTGTATAGGTGTAGTGTGGTGTAGTATGGTGTAGTGTGATTGGAGCGGGCTGATTGGTGTGTATGTGGGCAGATCGAGTGGGGGCAGGGTGTGAGGCAGCTGGTGTGGTGGGAGGCCGAAGATCTGGCCAGTCTTGTGACTGAAGCTTCAGCTCTTAGCATTGTGTCTGAGGGGGGACCATTTCGAGAACCCAACATGCTCAAGCAGCAAACAAAGCGCTATTTTAGAATGAGGTCATTCATTCCATATGTGGCTATAGTTTGATGGTGTTTACTAATAAAGGACACGGCAGGAATGCAGGGCGGTTGTATAACGCTAATACTCTCATTAAAGGGATAGTTCACCCATTTCCCATCATTTACTCACCCTTGTGTCATAACAGACCTATATAAGTTGTGAAACACAAAAGAAGATATTTTGAGAAATGTCTTAGCGGTTTTGTGTCTTTACAGTGGAAGTCAATGGGTGCCACTGTTGTTGGGTTACCAACATAGTTTGAAATATCTTCTTACATATTTCTCAGAGGCAAAGAGGTCATATGGGTTTGGAATGACCTGAGGGTGAGCAAATGATAAAGAATGTTTACAGTTTTGGGTGAACTATCCCTTTAATAACAAGGGAGGATGTTGTCAGAGCTTCCTGTAGCTCAACTGGTAGAGCATTGCGTTAGCAGCGGAAAGGTTGTGGGTTCGATCCCAGGGATCACAAGTACTAATAAAAATGTATACATTGAATTCACTGTAAGTCGCTTTGGATAAAAGCGTCTGCCAAATTAATAAATGTAAATGTAATAAATGTCAAATTGTACTTGTAATGATATTTTTTGTTGTTGTCATCACTGACAAATTAGTATGTACGATCCATTTTGTGGATCCCAACCCAGTTTTTTGTGTGAGACTGCCACTCCTTACGTTCCATTATGTGTTGTCTCACTAAACCAACAGACGTAATGACTCCATCTTATTATGATGGCGTATTCGCTGTTAAGTGTAGATTTTAACATGGCTTGTCTCTTCATCCATCTAGAAATCTAGAGGAAGGGTTTGCATGTAATGAGCGTTAGAAACTGCCAAAGGAATTCAGAGAGATTACAAGGTGTGTGACTCCAATCTGGAATGTTCAGTCCAGATTTACACAGCTGTGAACCAGGTGTCATGATCTGCCTCATTATATCGCTCTGTCGGTTAGTCATTCATGCACGTAAGCAGATAAACATCGTTTGAGAGCGCGTTCTGAGAGGGTCGTTCGCAGCCTCTCGGCCATTGGCTCAGAGAGGCGGTTGCCATGGCAACTGATGTGCAAGTTGTTGCTGGGCTTCAGATAGGAACCGGCGCTGGAAGCGATCGCTCTCCTGAGTTTTGGCCGGAGTTAGTGTGCTTGTCTGCTCTGATAGGCTGCTTATTAATGACACTATTTTGCAAATAAATAGACAATAACATTATGTATTCCTGTCTGTTTCACATACTGTACATGTTTCACGTACAGTGACATTATTGTGCTTTCATTAATTATCTTTTTAGCTGATTATAATTTAATTTACCTAATGCTGT
>JAZGTK010004407.1:0-22285 GCA_036877625.1 Ambastaia sidthimunki | reverse complement strand
ACAATAATAAACTTACATTAAACGTCTTATGTCAGTGGAGCGTGAAACAAACATCTTAACAGTAAAAGTAATGCTGATGCATGTATTACAAATAAACAAAAAACAAAATACATACATTAATATTCTGCATTATTGAAACAATGTTTTAGGGGTCCCTACATAATGTTTTAACAAGATATCACTTTTTTAAGTTTTTGATTGAAGTCTTAAATTGTTATAATTTACTGAAGGTAAGAAAAACTAAATAATTTTATCATTGATAATAAAATGAACGTAATTATGTTTTATACAAACCATGTTTATATTGCCCAAAAGTAGGGTTATTCTTCTCATAGTTCAAAGGGCATCCCAGCTGTAACTCCACTGGGGTGTAATTTTATAAGGACATCTGGTCACTCTAGCAGTGGTAGGATATTAGTATGAAGAGATGACAGAAATATGGATGCTGGCTTGGAGTAAAAATCTTGTGGTTTGATAAAGCACTTCTTTCACGCCAGACCACTGCAGCACTGCTACAAAACCAAACTTTAGTGTCAGGAGAAATACATCGGTACAGCTCACTCTGTGAATCAGAGAACCAGCCAGGTGTCCATCCATCTAATATCATTTCCTCATCTTTCTTCTCACTTTCTCTCTCTGCTTTGTGTCTCTGTCTCCTTGGGACCCATCACGGATGAACAGGCACTCGCTCCTGCTATCACGGATCGTGCAGCTCTGACCCCAGCATTCACTCTCTCTACCCCTCCTCCCCTCCTTTTGGTGCATGTCGCTGAGCAGACTGACAGCTAATGATGAAATACGAGTGAGCGATTTCTCGACACCGTCCAAGACCCTGTGGTGCGGCGTTGGAACAGATGTGCAGGAAGATTTGTTACAGCTCGTAACTTGTCCGCTGCTTCAGGCCGCGAGCTCTGTGCGTCAGCATTTCCTCCCACAATCCCCTGCAAGCGAGTGCTATTTGTTTACAGAAAGTGTGGGCTGAAACTGTGCTGATTGGCAGCGTCAAACGGGACTGATTTCACTTCTAGGATTATACATAACACACAGAGAACAAGAGACAGCCACAACAACTGTAACACAAATCTGTTTCATTAAATAACAAAGTCCAAACATGTTCTGAGAGCATGCGGTGGGTTCAGTTATGTACCATTTGTTTTCAGTAAAAAGGTGAGTTGAAAGATGTACATAGATAGACTAAAATGGGTACTTTGCTGGCTGTGCAGTAGCAAAGAGAAAAAAATGGGACATTGGTTCTACCTTACTAGAGAAAAAGGCTATTGTCTTCCTTTTTGTCAAATAGGCAGGAAAACTTCAACAATGCACTTGACATGACCCCTCTGTCGATCTGACTGTGCGTGAGTAGGGATACACAAAATGGGGAAGTATAATTTGTAGTTTTCACAAAAGCCAAAAGGATATGTCAAAGGTCATCTGCTGGACTTCTGCTAACAAGTAAGAGTGAATTTCACTGTCCAGGTAACACAGACAAGTAAAAACACTGTTTATTTACATACACTATCGATATTGTAACAATACAAAGTGATTTACACTTTAAATGGCAAAATGCACTTAAGCTATGAACTCCACAAATTTGCCATGTAATTTTAACACAATTTGAGATTGTTTCAAAGAGCATCTTATGTGCTTTAATGAAAGCAAGGAAATCCAATGTTTTTTGCACAAAGGATAACATTGATACATTTTTTTATATATAATTATTGATCTAAAGGTAGTGCAGAAATATTTCTTTATCATTTTATGTCATAACTTTCTTTGTTTTTTAGAATTCTAAGCTTTCTGTTTTTTCCAGGTCAAAATGCAAAACGGAAAATGCATGAGGTAAATGATTACCATCACAATTACCAAAATTCCACTATTCAACTTATAAGGGCAATGAAACCCCTGATAGAAATCATATTAGAATGTCATTTTATGAGCCTGTAAGGGGAAAAAAGTTTCCATATGTTCAGACCTCCAGACACGTGCTCCTGTCAATTTGTTATTCTAAAATGGAGGCCAGCATGAATACCAGATATATAGGCACAGCTAAATCAAGAGCGTGCCAGTGTTCTACGCAGAGCCAAGCATATGAATTGGTCTTGGTGGTGAAAGCTCTCAAGTCTAATTTTGCTACCACGCTTCACTGGAGTAGGCCTATGTGTTCCTATTAGGTCAGGTAAAAGGCATTTCCCTTTACAGTACATTGTTTAGCATTGTATGCAAGACATTGTCACAATGGTTTTAAACAGTTAGGTATGCACCTAAATGAGATGACACTAGCTGTATTTTGAGTATCAAATCTTTTGTGTCATGATTATTTACAATTTGTCTATGGATGAAAATTATTTCTGAACTTTATTTCAGAAGCTTTATTGCTTTTAGGCAATAAGTTCAAAATATTATCAGTTTATCAAATATTTAAATTGTCATGCTGCCTAAACTGTCCCTAAACTTCTACTATTATAATGTATGCCAGCAGGTATGAGTTGTATGATGTGTAAACCATACTTTCCAATCTCACACTAATGGCAGTGGCCTTTAGAGTTTTTGTTAGTGTGCTTAAACTCCATGCTGATTTGGTCAGTGGTCTATATCTTACTTGGAGCAGGTTAAACAAAACCAGTTATGGATGACACTCACTCTTTCAATGTGCTTATTGTACTAATTTGGAACCTTACGTTTAATTTGTAAACTTTGTTTCCTGAAACCCAGAACTTCTGAAACTATCCAGTTAAATTGGAACTGACCATTTCTGCTGCTGTAGTATTTTTTGTGTTTAGACGGTCAATGAACTTTGGGTAGTCCATGGGCATGCAGTCTAAGGTCCAGAATCCCTAAATTTATACCACTTTAAGGTCCCCTCATCTGTTACACAGGGTAAGGTGTTTAATTTCTGTGCATTAGCATCACCAAACAAAAAAGAACAAAAACAGTTTCAAACAGTTTCTCTAAACAGTCCTCCCATCCTGTCCCCCCAGCCTGCCGTTGGTTGGACAAATAGGTATGACCACTCGAATTCATGTCATTGAGCCAGCATGATGCTTAACAGAAATGTGTTAAACGCTCCGCAAAGCCACAGTGTTTACTAGGGATGTCCCGATCAGGTATTTTTGGCCTTGAGTCCGAGTCATTTGATTTTGAGTATCTACCGATACCGAAAACCGATCCGATACTTCTATAATACATAAAAAAAGAATGAAGAAGAGCGAAGAAATAGATCCAGGATGTTCCTTATTTTTTATTTAATTCACCTTATTTTAACATTCAACAACTCTGTTAACAAACAGAGCACTTCTGTGAGGTAGCTTGAACAATCAAGTAATAAATAACATAAATTCTTCACTTTTGGACTTTAGTGCAACAGTAAATATAAAAAAAAGTCTAATATAAAAACAAATAGCATCTCAACTTAACATACACAGCAGGCATGTAAACAAATAAAAAAATAAAAGTGCCACAGTGTTTGCAAAGCCAGTAATGTGCTTTTAGGAACTGCACTCCTAACTCTTACTGTCATCACAGTAGTAAGTTTCACAGAAGGAAATGTATGTTTTTCTTAATGAAAAATAACATCTCTACCTTGTCAGGTTTAAGCCTGTTTCTGCTCTCATCAAGGACGTTTGCAACGGCATATCTCACAGTTTGCTATGGCAATATGGTTTATAATACCTCCAGACCGCTTTCCGCTTCAAGCTGCTTCCGTGTTCTACTTTCCTGGCATTTAACCAATAGCGTCTCTGCAACAAAGTGATGTCATGCCGCACGCGTTGCTGTTGCTGTGTGGAGTCAAGAGGTCTAACTCTGTGCCACCGCAAAACTATAGATGTGTTAAAAAATAATGAGAATATATATACATGTATATTCGAGTCCTGATTGGGAGGTAACGTCCGATTCCGATCGAGTCTGAAACCACGTGATCGGACCCGATTTCCGATCACGTGATCGGATCTGGACATCCCTAGTGTTTACTCTTTCTAGGGAAATCAGCCTATAAATGGCTTACTTATAGTTGTAATTTCATATTAAGCTTGGGTAGGAGAAAATATTTTTACATAGAAAATATGATGCTTAACCTTCAACTATGCTATTTATAAAATGACTTATAACTTGACATGCTGCCTAACCTAACAAACCATAATTTTTCTGTCCTTTTTAAATTCTTGCCATTACCCGGAATTCTTGAAATGTGCAACATGAAATTAGACTGCTTTCAAAGACAGCTAAATAAACACTGATCTAGATCTGCTTTCTGGATTACATTAATACACAGGTTAGCTACTGTGGCACGTCACAAATTTCCCCAAGAATTTGCAGAGATATTTTTCCCTCTCGCTCTTTTTAAACCGTCAATTACAAACTAGAAAATCTCTTAACATGTCTCTTTGTGGTTGAAATGTTTGCATCATTTGCTTTTCTCTTTTGACTTACGCTGAATGAATAAGGCCTTTATTCAAAATATAAAAACCAGCCCTAATCGTCAAATGGTTTTGTGGGACAGTTTGAAGTTATGGAGAGGAAATCCTGAGATGAAATTACCAGTGTTCATCAATTCTGAGAAAAGATAAATAATAAAAATGTCCTAACATTCCTGAGACAAAATGTATGTTTAGGATTATTTACACAGCAATGGCACTGATAGTGACACTGATTTAGAAGTTTATAGTCCCATTTGTTCTTTTCAAATGAATAAAAAGAAATTGAGGGCTTGAAGTTCCAGGTCTTAAACCTTCTTTGTAATAGGGTACAACATTTTTACAAAATGTTGTTTCTTCAAAATGTTTCTTATTCACTTCTTTTTTTGGTAAATATTGCTAAATAAAATGTTAGTGTTGCCAATATAAGGGAAGCCATTTTGTTGTCATGTGTTAAGAACAACATAACACAGGAAATAAGATAAGACCCAAAAAAAAAGTTGTTCATGGCATATACTGCTGTACTTGGTGCACTGGAGAAAGTATGGAAAATGATGGCTAGACCCCCTCCCAAATGTGGAACCTCTGGGATGAAACTTAACTGCTCCCAGAGGTAAGAGGTTGAGAGACATTGCACTGTTACACAGACAAACAGAAATAAAGATCAGAATCCATTGTAGACTGCATGCTGCATCTGTATCTATTGTAGACTGTGTGCTGGCAGTTCAGTTGTGTCAGGGCCTTTCACTTTTTTATCAAGACACTGAACTGTCTTATTACCAAAAATACATCTATTATGCATGGATTTGTGTCATAACATTATTAAGATTGCATTTAAATGCTTTTTTCAAAGTCATGTCTTTTATTTAGGCAGTGCATGCACATATATGGAGTTTTGCCTGACTGAAAAGAAGGTTATATCTCCTAAAGCTCTGATTACTAGAGCATGTGACATTTATAAGAATTGACTCACCTTACAAAACTGCATTTAGCCCAGAAAACTCAGTGCATGAAACTTGACATGAGGTCTTATCAATATGCAACTTTATTATATATACAAGTGTACATATGTATATATTTGAAGAAGTAGCTGAGAGTTCTTGGTAATGCAATTACTGAATAGCGACTCTGATTAGCAAAAGCTGTACATTGTTTAGTATAAAGTACTGTTTTATTCTTTTTTGTTTACATAGTTAGATAACTGGGTCATACATCCTTGCAAAACTGTCAGATAGGTTCTCCCAAAAGCCCATGACTGGTCAAAAGATTTACTCAGGCAAGACATTGTGACCCGATTCTTTTACAAGCATATCTTGAACATCCAGAACTTCATCCCAAAGATGCCCTCAATCAGCTCAACTCACACATACATAAGCACAATGTGATGCAGATGTATCCATGGTTATATTACGAATACTCCTGTTTAATAATAACCGTAAATGCAAACCTTGTATTTTATAGAGCACCCAAATGCTGTTTTGGTACAATTGCAAGTACACTTCATTGTTGAATAGTCTTTATTGTTGAATAAAGTGGAGTTTACGTACATTATTCACTATTATTCACTCTTTAAAAGCAATAATCTTTTTGCATTCATACTCTCTTTAGCCTAGCAGTTTTAAAGTTCTTGATCCGCTGTATTTTTGATCAGGTCTTAGTTCACTTTTCATTTAGACTGTCTTTTTTAATAGCCTTGACCACTAAATCCACCAGACCTTGTCCCAACAATGGCCCACAATAAGCCAAGTTCTGAGTTTAATGCTTTTGAGGACAACTGTAAAAACATCTGATTCACTTTAAGTCAGTGTCAACAATCTTGTGATTTCTTAAGCCTTCTCAATAACCTGTGTCAGACAGTCTTAAAGAGAGCAGGAAGTAATTAACTATTCCAGACAACCTGGAAACCCTTGCTCATAAGCCAGAACAGGAATGGCCTCATGTTAAGCAGACTCAAGGGGATACCACAGTGTGGAGAATGATTCGCCTTTGCTCCTCCAGGTCCATTATGGCTGGATGCCATAGTAGAGGTGTGGCTAAGGCTCCATCTATATGCATTTCCACAAATAGCTCTGCTGCCAGCAGTCCTATCCAGAGTTCACCAAGATAGGGTTCACGTCTTGCAAGTTGCTCCGTTCCGGCCAGCTCGAGAATCTGGAGTCTATCTGAGAAGTCACCCACTGGGAGCTCTCTCTGCATGGTGATCTTTTTTCTCAATTGAAAGGGTCGCTCTTTCACTTGCCCTAAAATTTGGAAACTATGGGTCTGGTCCCTGAGGGGTACCATTTCATAGATTCTAGTCTCTCAACTGAGGTTGTTGAGACTATTATGAGTCTTTGACTTTCGGTTGCCTCCTCCTGCCTATATATTGCCCTTGTGATGGTTAGATTTATATTGTATCCTAGACAAGATTATATTCCTAAAGTACCTTCTTCTGACGGTCGTACTTCAGGCCTTCTTCCTTCTGCCACATGATGCACTGAAGCATGAAAGGTTTCACCTACTTAAGTTAAGGCTTTACAGAATTTCCACTGCTCAGGCCAATAGTAAAAATCTTTTCCACTTTTTGTTTGCTTTGGGCGCCGCAATAAAGGTAATCTTGCTCATTAGATTACAGACACTATTATCCTTGCTTACGTGGCGTGTGGCATGACTTGGCCTATGGGGGTCAGGGCCGACTCTACTAGCTTTGTCTAGGGATATCTGGGGAGTCTCTGAGTGCTGCAGCAGGTTGGTCTTCCCCACCCACATTCATTAGGTTTTACAGCCTAGATATGGGCTCCTGGGTCTCATGTCCTTCAGGGTTGACCTGTCTCTCTGTATTATCTGTGCAGTTTAAACAGTCTTAGACAGGCTCTTCTTTGGTGTGGTGTAGTGGGTATAATCGTTCCCCATAGCATTAACGCACTTGACAAAGAGTTCCCTTGATAGGGAACATTTCAGGTTATGTATGTTTTTGGTTCCCTAAGACAGGGGACAAAACGTCTTGTTGTTACACCTTTGTTGGGTTTGCACGTTTTCTTTTAGAGAACAGAGTTGAATGACGTTGAATGCAGGCACATTTTAAAATCTCAGTTCCATGCATTGTTACATCACTTGACTTGTATCAATATAAATAGGCGTGTCTATAAACAGGTGTGATTTTACACAAGCTCAGACACTGGCTCACATGCCAGAGACATTCCCCATAGCATCAACAAACTTGACACAGTGTCTTAGGGAACTGACTTACATATGTTACCTAAGATGTTTTCTACTACAAAACCGACTCTAAAATTACTAAGAATCTCTAACTTTTCCTTAGGCCTCCCAACCACGTGGCTCCCTAGCTCATGTGGCAATATTCTTCAGAGCCTTGCAGGTCCCCCCAAAATCATTGCTCCTCACCTCCTAAAGCACATCAGTCCCCCACAGCAGTACCAAACCCACCACTCCAGTCATAAACCTCTAATAGAGGGGCAACAGATCGCTATCATCCAGCTAATATGCAAAACATCTGAGCAGCTGCTACCTGGTTAACTGAGCTTTCAGCAGGGGAAATTATGGGCACACACACACCTCTCTATCCCCAGCAAAAGCTGCTTTCCTCACACGCGTAGTAAAATATGGTGTGTATCCCCCAGGCCTGGGAATAACTTCTATGCCTGTCAGTCTGAGCTTGACATCAATTTGCAGACATGCGATCCACACACATACACACTACACTTTCCTTTAGGAAAAATGTGTGGCATTAGAAAGAACGCTGTTTCTCTATCAGGTTATTGAATGTTTCAGAGTTTGTACGCCTCTAGCTTGGAGGTTTCTCACCTTGCGTTGCATCACAATGTTGAAATTTCAAAATTATTTAACACGTGACATTTAAGCCGCATGCAAAGCAAACCACTGCTTCTCGCTTACTGAAGAACAGGTTAAATTTTAACAACTTTCATTATGTTGGAAACATGTTGCTTTGGAAAGCCAAAAACTTGGGGTGCACTGATGCATAAGCTGTTTATTTAATGTTTAGAAACCTCTCCAAACCTTTCAACTCATCATTTATTTATGGTGGCTTGTTTGGCTTGTCAAATGTGGCCTTGCTTCTGGTGCTAGCGTGTGCCCATGTCTATGCCTCTGCATCTCACAGGGCTAACCCATATTAATATTTTACATCCGCAACGCAAACCAACTCAACATCGGCTTTTGATTGGCAGTAAATACCATTACTTATTCACATTATTGATGTATTGTTGAGAAAGGCTTGTTACCCTGAAAAGTACTTAACTGCAAACAGTTCGTCAGCTCTGTTATTTAATTTATTAAATACATATCATGTTTGTGGAGAAATGAGGGAGGCTCCTTCAACCCACAGATGTACCATGAATAAAACACGGGAAAATGCAGCAAAATGCAATACAAGCATCTGTGTACCTCTAATGTACATAAAATCAATCATCAACTGATGACCTGATCTAACAGGTGCTGGCAATATAGGAATCACACCTGAAGCCAGTTAGAATGTATAAAACATGACTCAACCTTGAATTGACTCGGCCCAGAGTTTTGTGTAAAATTGTCAATTTTGGCTTTTTTCTTCTGCTTTTTTTGTGTTTTTCCATTGCACATAAAAGAAATAAACATGTGTATACCAAAAACATTTGTAATTGCAACAATGCCTGGTAGAAATGGTGTATTTTCTGGAAAAGAGAGAGAAGGAGAGAGAGAGCGAGAGAGAGAGAGGTTGTGTTTTAATGCCTGTATTATAATAGATAAAAACTAAATATTGCAATGCATAAAGCAGGAGCCAAAGCTCTCACATGCAGAATAATTTAATGCATGATAACTTACAATAAATAACGCTATTACATTAAAAACCACAAGCAACACTTTGCAGCCTTTTAAAGGGTTTGAAAGTTCCAAAATGGCATTTGGGCTTCAGTGTAATAAAACCACAATAGGAAATGAGCAGAACTCAACAGACCATAGAAGCACTTGTTTAAATCAGATCTCGTGTCAGGACACTCTCTCTCTCTCTCTCTGCTGCAGGGCAAACCATCACTCTGCTTTGGCTGAAAAAATAATAATCAGGAAGACAAATATATACATATAACATGCATCTGTGTGATGTAAACCACACATTTAAACTGAGTAATATTCAAATGAAGGATGTACTGTAATTAGCACCATAATTGTTTAGCAACTTTAATGTAGAATGATGAGAAAAGGATTAACTTTGGAAAAGGAGTAGAGAATATGTAATAATAATTACGAATGTCATGAAAATACAATAGTCCAGACAGCAGAATCACATGTACAGAAATCAGTTCATGGGTCAAGAACATGGTGTTTTGTTTTAATATATACAGTGTTTTGTTTTTAACATATATAATATTTTTAAAAAAAACTTTTGTCCACTTACAGTCAAAGTGTTGTAACCAACATGCAGGAAGCAATTTTGGTGTCATGTAACAGGAAAACTTTAAAACAGGAAATGATATCACAGAGACGACCCCTGTTGGCCTTTATGACTGTGTGTGTCAGGGTCAGTTAATCTCATAGGAATCTGGCATTTAGCATTTATAAGACATGACACAATTGTTACCTTATAAATAAACATGTTTAAAAACGTATTGAAAGTAGTATAAAATGTTCAGACATACTATCTAATTCAGAAATATTTTAGTCTTAAGGATCCTGAGAAACTTTGAATAATCTTACAGCTACAGTATCATTTCAGTGAGTTCCAATGAGTTCATGACACTTAAGCTTTTGTTTTATCAATTTGACAAAATAATCATGACATCAGCTGTACATGACAGCCCAGTCACGCACCTTTACACAGCAGTCTAAACAGCGCCATCAGTCTGACAAGCCATTGTCAGTGCTTGCTGATTATTTAAACAAGTCAGGCCTATAAACTTCTCAGCTCACTTCATAATGCCCAAGCTTTGAATTACTGTATGTGTGTATCTCCATTTTCAAGTTACCAAGTCATTACAATGCTGTGTCAAACACTGTCTCAAAAAAAAAAAAAATCAGAATCCAAAACATTGTGTAATAATGACTGGATTTACACAGCTAAAATAATGGAGTTTATTTTTATGTGAAAAACACAGTGGAATTTACAACAAATGTGAAACTAATTTTGATCAGCACTCCATTAAACTTCCTCAAGCATTGTCATATTTGTGCATATTTGGGATCATGTGTTCTTGAATTTATTTTCTTAAAAAAAAACGCTACAATAAAATCGCCCACCAAAAGAGTAAGAGTGACAGAGTCCAATGAAAATCTGGTGTAAACATTTTACCTGCATTAAGTGGGTCAAGCCCTGGAAGTTTTGTCAATGTGTAAAACTGTTTTGATGGTCTGGTGGGTTGAAATTGTCGTCTCCCTGTCCCCGTGTTCAGATGTATTTGTGTTAATTCTCACTTACAGATGACAGAAAACAAAGGTATTGTGTGCAAATGTATTTGCACATTGCTTTCTTTCTATTCATTAATTTTTAAAGTAAGGTTTATTGCTTTTCTTTAAACTTTTAATGTTTATATGGTCACATCTGTTTGATTTTTTCGGCCACTTTGTTCAGCCCATATGAGAGATTGTTATCAGAAACTTTCATACTTATTTTGGATATACATCTCAAAAACGTGAATAAAAGGCCTGCTCTTGCCTTCTTGCTTGGTGGTCCAGCATCATGCTTAGATTGCATATTATGTTTACCAAGAGGGCATGAGAAATGACTTCCCCCGAGACTATGTGAGGTGGTCCATAAGCAGACATCAGGTATCTGGCGAGAAATGCTTGACAGCATTTGCTGATAGGTCACCACAGGCTCGCTTAGCATGATTGACATGTCAGGAAATGAGCAATCAGCTCTGTCTGTTTGGCCCTTTAATTGCATGAAATGTTTCTCAAAACGCTTCGTCTTTTATAGACAAAGTACATGTTTTACTCTTAAGGTTCCCACAATTTCAACTAATTAATTTCCTCAGTATTTCCAGTTGTGCATCCTTTCCATAAGAAAGCAATTCCAGCATCTAAAAAAATGCAACACTATACATTAAGGGTCTATCTGTTAACATTATTTATCTGTTAACACTATGAGGCCTATTGAGGTGATGATACTTGAGGTGTTGGTACATAAGAAAACTTCTGATGACCCATTTCCCTCAAGTTTCTGTTGTCCTAATTCATCATTCAGAGGTGTTCAAGCTGTAAAATCATTGTAAAGGTGATTCATCCAAGAGTCAGGGTTCCAATAGTCTGGAAAAAACCTGCATGGAAACATCAGGCCATTCATTTTAAAACTGTGATTTCAAGGCCTGAAAAAGTCAAAGTTTGTAATCATTAAAAATGATGTAGCTTTCTAGTTGTCATCTTTCATTATTTTATTATTTATTGTTTTCATGGTAACACTTTACAACAAGATTTCATTTGTTAACATTATTTTTTATCTTTTTTACCCTAATAATTTCCTTGACGCAAATTATGCATTTGTAAGAGGCAGGAGATCTATAAAATGGAATATTAGTGAAGTGGAAATAATTTCCTTTCTCAGGTTTCTCAATGCATTTATCAGGCTTTGCTTTCACCACAGCAAAACAGCGTGGTACGGGTGCAGTGCAAATGAATTGTCCTGAGGAAAAAACCAGGCTGCCTTTGGAGGAAATGTGGTTATCCCAGCTTTTGGGGGACAATTTGCTTTTCACATAGTCTTAAGTCTAAAACGGATATCATTAAAAATTCAAAAATTAGACTTGCTTATCTACCGGTCGAATGAACCTACAGGGGACATATGATCCCATGCACCCAACAACTCCTAGATGGATTAGAGTGGCCCCAAGATCTGCTGATTGTTTCACGCCCAAACAGTGTGTGGTCTGACAAATGATGGGTCACAAAGGCCAAAGGGTGGGACTCTGGTGCCTATTAACATGACGTTTGAGCTGTCATCGTGTTAGGAACATGCTGTAATGTTTGTTTGACGGAAAGGCGGTCAGTGGAAAGTTGGCTAAATTATAATAAGAAATGAATTAAAAATTCAAAAAGAGTATGTGAAAGATTGTGCACAGCTTAGTTTACTTTACTGTAGACATACTCTTGAGTGAAGCAGAATATTTAGTGAGACAAACTTTAGGGTGAGACTTGACTGGATTGTGAACAGTAGGCATTATATACCAGATTAGTCCAGCACAGTTGGCTGGCCGTCTATATTACACATGGATAAAAATGTGGGGTTAAAAACATAAAAATGCTTTGGGGCATCAGCAGAAAGGATTTTTTTCAAAGGTGGCACAAGATATTAAGTTTAAAGTTTGCTAGTATTTGGAAGGTTGCTACACACATCTTTGGAAAAATATACACAAATAATGTACCACAATCAAACCTACCTTTTTTAGCAGTGAAATAGAAAATTCTGTATCTTTGTCAATATCTTCTTTTTACAGCAAATAACTTTAATTTAGTTAGATACTTTTATCAGTAATTTAAAAAGGAACTTCAACTAGTTCTAATTGCAGGTAGCTAGTAGCTGCCAAGCTAGAAGCTCCAAAATAGCCTCATCAAAACTGGGCAATGAAATGTGTATATGCTAGAACTTTGCATTTTGTCTACAGCTTGGTTCATTTGTGTAAACTGTGTCCCTTTGTTTTCTGCTGAATTGACCACACTCATTGAGGTTATCCACTCCACTACGCCAAACAATCAACACCACCATGACATGCTTGATCAAATGTGCAGTCAGCTCTATTGGTGCTAATTTATTTCATTAGCGTGATAAGAGCACCGCAGAGAGATGTCCTTCAATTGTCTGTCAAGAAAACATCATCTTCATTTCCACAGCGTGAGCTTCCTTTCGTCCTTTTTTGCGAACAGGTTCGTTTGTTTGCTTGTTCACACACTGCGCCTTCCATGATGAATGAGATAAGGCTAATGTGTCAGGCGGGAGATGGTTGAAAAATGACTCGAATTACCCTCTTCACAGCTACAATCATCTCCATGCTGCTTTGCTTTTATCGACTCTGTGTTTACATTCATTAGCACTTGTCTGAAATGTGTCACATTCGCACTCCCCTCCATTTTCTGCCTTTGCATGGCTCTTCCTGTCCATTTAAGACGATCTGTTCTGCAAACAGATGCTATTAAGCAGAAAAAAATGTTTTGTCTGCCTTCCATTAGCAAGACAAACGTCTCTTCAAGACTTTACATGCCTATGCACTAAAAGAGTATGCTAGCATTTTTTCCTACTTCATTCATGGGAAACTCAGACAAGGGAGGTGAACACTGGAATACAGTTGTAAAGTTATTTCAGTAGGCTTGAGATGTGTTGAAACCAAACTTTGTGATTGATTGCCTGTACTTGAGGGTTAGGGATTTGAACCTGAAAAACACTAAAGTTTGTTAATGCAAATGTGTTCCAAAATGTGTCTGAGTGCAATTCATGAGGGCTTTTAGACCAGAAATTACATTCCAATAGACATATTAAATTGCTTAGAGGTCATTTAAGTTTTTTTTAACTTTGTTTCAGATGTTTCTTCTTCTAAAGTTGTTTGGGACGTAAATACAAGATTAGACAATTGTTGAAAGTCATTAGGAGTATGGGGCTATAAAGTGAATGTAGTTTGTATAGGTAAAACAAAGCTGGTTTTGAATACATTTCATAAGAAATGTTTAGGTATATATCAAAATCTTCACTCATTTTGATGCTCAGGTTTTGACCTTGAGATCTCTTCTGAAAATCTAGTAGAGACATATGTGAGATTTCTTTTTTTCATGAGAAATATCTGAGACACAGGAGACTTGAGCAAATATTTCCATTTAATCTCATTGCTGTTTAGAAGAAACGATTGAGATATTTAAGAGATCATGTTTGATTTAGGTAAATGGGTTAATCTGTGTAGAATAAGGCTGTATTATCTGAATGATAACATAGATATTTAAAGGTACTGTAATATTTAAAGGTAACTGATGTTAATTACTGCAAAAGCAAATGTGTTAAGTGAGACCATATATAATTTTTATGGCCCAGGAATTAAAGTTTCCTATGTAATTTGTTTAATACCGTTTCCACTATGAATGTGCAATTTTTTTGGACATGATACTTTAACTGGCCTGTTGAGGTGTACAAATATTACTTTTGCATGGAAACTGGAGAAGAAAAAGATTAGAATAGTCCTACTAAGAGACTTGACTTGATTCTTTGTTTTTGATTTTTCAAATTTTGAACAAACAATGTCAAACTAATTATCTTGTAGAATAACGTGGTCTTATCTCTCAGTATTGAGTTGAGGAGACAAGGCAGTTACATTTGTTAATATTGCACACACATTTAGGTGTACTTTCCCAGACTGCGTATCTTCACTCAGTATGTTTCTAATCCAAACAAACCTTAACCAGAGACAGAAGCTTACACAAAATGTCCTCCATTAAACAGATGTACTTATTTGCCAACTGTCTCTCTCCTGTCCACTTGTAAGACAGACAGTGAACACAAATATTAGCATGGCTTGATGGTGCAGCAGTGATCTTGTCTAACTAAACCATCTCATCTTTGCAGTTTCCAGCTCCCTTTTGTCTTGTGGCATTAGCTTCACCCACCAGGGTCAGACTGTCCAAACAAAATGACAGAGCTGTGCTGACTGATGATCTAAATTTAAGTTTGAGTGATGACTGGAGTGAGGCCTTTTCCTCCACCCTCTTGCACTCCTGGGAGCAGTTTATGCTAAACCTTTTACTCTCAAACTTTTAAATCAACATTGAACTTTTTGTGAAGCACACAGGCTTCTGGGATGTCATGAATAGATGTTAATGTATGAACCAATTTATTTTTTGAATGACTGTGTTACTTATGTGGCTAAGCATTAGACTGTAAACAAAATACTCTGAAAAAGCTTAATTTATAATAACACATTATTTTATTGATTAATTGATTTATGAATTAATCATTTTGCATTCATCAAGGTATAAACATGGTACTTTTCTTGTGCTTTCATAATCCAGTGCAGTACAGTCCTTTTATTAATGATTATTGTTAAAGTAAACCCTAATATAGCTTTGTTACTGCTTTAGCAAAACTAATAAATATATTTAAATTTAATTGTTGTTAATTATTTGTGTTTTTGTGTTAGTATCCTTAGTATTAGGACATAAAAAATTGTTGTTAAAATAAGTAAAAATCAATTTTCCAAAATTTTGAGCATTTTTTATTTTGCAAGCCATTTTTTGTCAGATTATTTTGTCAGCCTTTCTGTCACTTGCGATTAATTTAACAACATACAGAAAAATTTAATAAACGTCCAAAGCAAACTTTAAACAGTAACATGTAACATGACTTCATTACTGATTATGTACAAAAATGGCATGGCGTTGAGTCATCATTTCTGATTGAGTGTATAAAATAGGCACTCTCTTCACACAGCCAAGGCACTGAAAAGGGGAGAGAATGATTTGAGGAATGTTATTACAGCTGCCTTACTTATTGGAGGGGAAGTGAAACAGCAAATTGTCTCATGAAGAAACAATTAACAGTCTCCCTTTGTGGGCAAGGAATGAAACAGCTGAACGTCACTGTAGGATAAAAATACGAAAAGAGAGAGAAAATTAACAAATGTCTAAAAACCTTGCAAAATTTAACCGCTTAACCCAGTCAGTGTTCTGCCAGTATGGCGATAATTTGATTGGTCTGAGGGGCTAATGGTGTCTGACGTGAGATGGGGCCCAGGTCCCAGTGAGGGGGGAGTGGACTGCTCAGGCAGTGGCTGAAATGCAGTAAGACGTATGGAGCCAACTAATGAAGAGAACACCCTGTGGCTTAAGCAAAGGGGTGGAGAACTAGAGCGTTGTGACCTATCAACAAGCATCAGTACAGGTTACCCAACGACAGACCCTATTAGATGTACTGCTGTTCAAATTGCACATGTCAGGTGGCGTATTGAAATTGAGAAGGGCTGCCGGCATCTCGCTGGGGCTGTGTGGCGAGTTTTCCGTACCAGTGATTAGGATCAAGGGCATCTGAGTGGCCCGGCCCGATGCTTTCTGTCATTCCATTATAAGACAGGGGCGGCACGTTTCATGCCTGGTAAAAGGGGTGACAAGGAAAGTCAACCTGACCTTGAAATAAAGGGTGCACCATGCTGCATGAATTCATAAGTGTAGTTTAAGGAAAACATTTTTAACCCGTGCGTTGTGGTTTTGCATGAGTTTAATCAAGCTATTGCAATTACACAATCATTTTAAAGCTATGAAATTTTTTTTTATCTCATTTTGTTCTTGAGATCCACTTATATTGTTATTTAAAATTTGTAACAGTCAACACTGAACATTGGAATTAACCAGGGCTTTTTGTTTGTTTTGTTTCTCTTTAGCTCTGCCTGTAAAACTTTTGTAAACTACCTTTTTGCATCTGTAACAAGTAGCCACACTTACTCACAGGTTGCAGGTTCCCTGTCAAGTCTGTTATAGTTTGTGCAGCCGCATCCTTCAATATCATATTTTGCAAAGCCTGCAACACATTATGACAGGATCACTCTGTACTGAAACGTGGTTTGACTAAAACCATCAAGTTTGTGGTAAAAATAAACTTTAGCCACTTGTTTCTGACATTATGGAGAGCCACATGTGCATTGGAACAGCCAAGTTTGGAGAACTGCCCCCACAGTACATTTTATGCTAGTTTTACACAGCCAGAAACCAAATCATTCAAAAAGAAAGAAACATGTAAATTGACCCATCAAGAGTAAATGTTGCATGCTACACTTCAGGCCTTAGTGGTCACCATTTTCCCATCTTCCTGATTTCAGCTGTCTATATTTTGGTTACTCTAACCAAATAGAGGAAGATGAAGTCATGTAAATATTTATCAGTTCGTAATGTCTGCACAGTGACCAAAACAATCTTCTGCCACAGCCTTCCCGTGTTTGGGACAATGTTCTGAAAGCAAAGACGGACAGTGGCTTTCCAGCTGTGGTATAGTTCACAGTTAGAATCATCTGACTTGCAGGAATGAAACAATATTGTTGTAAAAGTTGTCTCTTTAATTATAAAGTATGCAAGCTGCTTGCATTGCTTGTTCTGTAAATACATTTGCTTAAGACAGATAAGTAAGTTTGTTAGAGGTTAAGTGCATTCAAAAACAAAATTTTGAATCATCGTATATTCTCACACTTACATTGTTTTCAAGCTATGTGACTGCCCTCATGTTGATGATGCAAACATATTGTGTTTAGGAACCAAATCTTACACTTTTATATCAGACCAGAGAGTACAGAAAGATTTGGACTTTAATTTTGAAACTCTTAAAACTAGCGATGCATTCGACCTTTATTAGCTTTGATCTCCGTTCTTAATAATATTAACAATCATAAGATACTCAATTAAGAATGTGTTTAACATGGTAGAGTGACATTTTTCTTTTGCAGAACGTGTGCAAATAGCAGATCTGTTAGAATTAGTTTAAGATTCTATCCAAATAAACCTTTTGACCAGTCTTAAACTGTCGTCTCTTTAATGACATGGCTGTTTATGCAATATGTGTGGTCTGTTTACACTGACATACAGGGACTCAGGAGAGACACACTTGCACGAGAGTAAAAAACCCAGCAGTTATAATTAAGTTCTGTTTGAAGGGAAAATAAGCAAATGCTTGGTAAGTTTCAGAGTAATATTTTCTTTGGATTCCATGTGTGCGAGGGGAACAACAGTCTACGTGCTGCAGAAATGTTTTTTATTCATTTGTATTAATAATACTGATCCTATCTAAGTGAGTGATTATCGTTTTAAAGCAGTTTAAATGGTTATAGTTTCAGTTGTTCTTATTTTTTTGCAAACTTCTAATAATTTAATTTTTGCATTAATTTTGTTATTACTAATAACCTTCCTGAACAGTGCTGAGTAACTGATTATATGTAAGCTTGATTTTTGGAATATGATTATTGTATTGTTACACACTACTTTACATGACTACATTACATATTTTCCCTTTTTTTTTTTACTCTTTATTTTTATTTTTCATAAACATATGACTTTAATATCCTTTTCGAGCTTTAATACATTTTGTAAGCTTTAATATAGACACAAAGTGCCTGTCCATAATTCTAGAAACTCTCCCAGAAATGCAAATATGATTGAGTCTGTTATTGATGGAAGGTATAGTTTCTTAAAGGATGGTTTTCTTTACAAAGCAATACAAAAATATACAAGAAGCACACTTTAAGTTTATTTTATTAAGTATAATTATTAAGTTACCATAATACTAATATACTACTAATATTGTACTAATATACTATCCCAAGTACTCATATTTTAATTATTCTATATGCAGTAATTACTAGTATACTTGTATGTGTACTATTTCAATACCACTTGGGATGTAATTGTCCCATGTTTTGTTTATAAAAGTGTGCTTTTAGGTATACTTTGTGTAACAGTAGTAAACTTTGAGTAGTAGTTTACAACTTTACCTGAGAGGTATGCAAAAGGTAGACTAAAAGTATGACTTCTGATGTTTAAAGTACTAATAGCACACTTCTTGGGTTGCCAAATTAATTAATAAGAAGTTATATATAAAATTATGTAAAAATAACTATAAGAAACACTTCAAAGGTTAAATACTGTATTTGTTTATCTGTATGTCATGTACATGCCTAATACTGACAGAGAACTGTGTACATGAGAATGTTGTTAAACACAAAAATCTTCATGTAAAATCTTCACAATACTTTAGGTAAATATTTTTGTTCAAAGATGAAAAAGGTTAGGCTTTAGACCAGGCCTTCTCATGAAGAATAAACATAATAAAAAGGTAATCTAAATGTAATCAAAAAGTAAAATTAAAGTTCACACTCAAGTAAAATCTAAAATGTGTAATCTAAGCCATTATGTTACTGAGTTCAAATTTTGTCATGTAGTTTATGATCAGTAACTGATTACAATCCTGAACATCTTCTAGGGCTTAATTTTGCCATAATGACCTTCAGACTGTACATTATCCCTTATACATTCAGCTCAGCCTCTTAGCATCAAAACAGATGTACAGAACAGTGTTCCAGTTGCAGGTGAAGAGACAGATATGGTATGAGTGGGACAACCTTTAGCATTCTCTGCCATGGCATAAATGGCATAAATTAAAACATGGCATACTCAAGTGACCTTCTATTAGGTCCAGGCCTAAGCCTATAGTCAACAAGTGGCCTGTAAATGCTTTACAAGAGCAAGTTTCCAACATGTTCCCCTTGTAAGATAACCAGATCATGTCATAAATTCCCTTGATGACATGGGACATGAGAAGTTGATGGTCACACTGATATCTGGAACAAGGTGTTGCCATCAAAGAATGTCTGACTGGGACTAAAGATTTCTCTTCCTCCCAAGATAAGAGGGAAAAAAACACTTTCTCATTAATTTCGGTCTTATTAATGTCACAGTACATTGAATCGCACCCCAGCCGACATCTATCTTGCCTGAGAAGGTCTTTATGGCCACTGCTTGTCACATCTAACATACAGTGTTCACCTTCCTCTAATTGTGAGTGATTCATTTTTGTGAATCTTGTATGCATATCTTGCTTTATTTATTCAATCAATCAATATCAATCAATAATACTTTTATTTCGGTCCTCACACACAACTTTACAAAAGTAAATAAATAAACTTTAAACATAAATACCGAAAAAGGTGTAGGCTGAAGCCATGCTTATTATGCCTACCCTTTATACATAATCAACTGATGAAAGACACTTTTCCCTACATTTGATAATACAAAAAGAACAGAATATCATAAAGCATATACCCAAATGAGCATACGTAATCCCAAATATACATAATCACCAAAATACATTTAGTTAAAACATCAAAGTAACAACTATACATTCTCATTTTAATTAAACTCAATCATATAATTATTTATTACCTTAAGTTTATACATTTTCTTAAATTTGCAAAGTATTGTCAGCAAACAAAACCATTTTTAAAACATTAGACACATTTCAGATATCATTTATATATAGTACAAATAATTTAGGGCCTAGCACCGAATCTTGTGGAACACCACAAGTAACTTTCATTAAATCTGATTTAACATTATTTATTTGTACAAGCTGATATCTATCTTGTAGGTAACTTTTTATCCAGGTAAAAGCTTTTCCTCTTATACCATATCTCTCCAGTTTAATCATTAGCTTTTTTTAAATCTAGGAACACACCCACAGTATATTCATTATTATCAATTGATGTAGAAATCTCTTCAACCAGTTCCATCACTGCAATTGAAGTTGACCTGTTTGTTCTAAAGCCATACTGATGTTCACTTAATAAGTTGTGCTTGTCTATAAAGTTGTCAAGCCTACGAACAAATAATCTATCTAAAATGTTTGAGAACTGGGAAAGGAGAGAAATTGGTCTATAGTTGGAAAAAATATGACGGTCTCCACTTTTAAAAATAGGAATAATTTTAGCTTCTTTCATTTTACTTGGAAATATGCCCGTCAAAAAGGACATTACAAATATATGTAAATGGTTTTACAATAGAATCTATAATATTTCCTATTAGTGACATATCAATATCATTACAATCAGTAGAATATTTTTTCTTAAAGTTATTGACAATATCAAGTATTTCCTTTTCGTCTACTCCCTTAATAAACATTGAGTAAACATTACTAGAAACGTTTACTTCATTCACACTATCACCAGTTCTCTGTTCCACAGTCTCAATGCTAGTGTAAATCAATTCAGCACCTCAGGGGATTACCATGAGCCCCCTTGTTTTAAGATTACAATATATTATTTTCACACTGCTGGCTAAAGTTACACAATAATGCGATAATGCTACATAAAGCATATGATGGCTGTACAGGTTTCTGTTCTCAAAGTGGCAGACGTGCCAGATCTCTACCTTCAGTGACAGAAATGAATTCATTTCAGATTAAGACACGGTTGGAACAGCTCATCTGTGCCCCATTGAAAATGTTGGTATAGCTTGAAAAGACTGCTAATTGTTTAGAATTAAAATCAAACATCTGAACACTATACAAAAACTGAGCAACAACTAATAATTTTGTTGGACTGAAATAAGCTTGTCCCCATGTTTTAGAACGAGGGTTTGAACCAATTTTGGGGGGTTAACGAAATAGCAATGCTGCTAATTTAACTACATTTTTAGAAAGTGTAAAAGTAGGTGATCTGTTTTTATAATAGTGTAGCTTTTTCCTGTATAATATAGTGTTTCCAATATGTAACCTGATTTTGTAATATAAAAATGTAATAAAAAATGGTTGTACTTCATGTCGTATGTCCTGTTGTATCAGATATGTGGCTTTGCAGCCAAACACTGTCCTGACTTATCTAACTTCTTTTTCATGTAGTGTGGGATGTTTGGTGTATTGTAGTGAATCAGTACATTTTCGATGGTCCAAGTAAATTATTTCATCATATGATTTCAATAATATAAAGTCATATTATGGAATATGAAGTCTCCTTTTTTTGTAGCACAAATGTAGCATTCAGTGTAAAATTAAAAAAACAATACCCTCTTCAATTCCTATGGATAAAACCAAAATATATTTTTATTGTTAAATATTCAACAAGAATACTCTTGTTTTTATTCTATTCTATTCAACTTTTTTATTTAATTAGGACATAAGTTTAAACTACTTTTGTTAGTGTAGCGCCCCCTATGCCCTGCCTGTGGGTGCCCTGCCTGTGGGTGCCCAGAGCGGCGCACCGGGTTCTTTAAGTTGTCTCTCGACTAAGCACTAATTCTATCCTCCCCTTACTAAACTCTGTCAACTAAATGTCACTGCACAATGATTTAAACCGGCTCGTTAAGGTAAGTATAATCAATGTTACATTGATTTATTTATAACAGAAAATAAAATTGACAGAATGAATGCATAAATAAAGTCT
>JAZGTK010004406.1:1906-24687 GCA_036877625.1 Ambastaia sidthimunki | reverse complement strand
CTGGGACTGACCGCTGCAATGAATTGTGGGAGTAAATCCACTACATTCCTGCTGTATGTGAAAAGAATCAAGGAGTCACTCCAGATGACTGACGTCATTTCTACACATGGACAAGTAGAAAATAATAAGATTAACCCAAGATTTAGAAATGTAGTATGTGGTAGTAGACTGGCTTCAAAAACACGCACCTGAGGTGAGCCGTCAGTGTGACATCACTGCATTAGCGCTAGCTGTTGAGTTTAGCTCTGTTCACACTACACTGATTGCATATTCAATTCAATTTCAAATTAATTTTATTTATATAGCGCTTTTTACATGTTACATTGCTTCAAAGTGGCTTTAGACATAATACTGAGATATATTTAAAAAACAAAAAATAGAAAAGAGAAAAATAAGAAACACTATGAGACAATGATAATTGTGTGCATGTGAATGCAGCCGTCACTACCCGATTGTTCAGAAGTGAAGTGGGTTGTAGAACGTTGATCTTAATACTGGAATTGACTTACTGGAAGTCTTATTTAAGGGGTGGAAGGAAAAATCTGGCATGGACAGAAAAATTTGTGCTGTGTGCCAAGTCCAGCATCACCAACATATGGTCAGTGAAATGAGTGAATGTGTGACTTTTTTTTCTTCAGCATGAGTCTCGTCTAAAGACTCGAGTTTCTGCTGTTTTTTTGAGAACAGCAGTGAAAACTGCAGATGTAGTGAATTTCAATGGTCAAACTAAACCACAGAAGGAAACAACCAGCTCTACTCATATCAGAGCTCATCTGAAAGACCCCAATGACGCACCCTGATCCTGCTGTGATCATCTCTTATAATGACAGTCTATCTTCCTGCTAGAATGATCTATAGTCTGTGTGCTTTTATCATTACAAACGATCTCTGGATATGAAACTGTCATATGAGACAGTACAGGTGATGCTACACCAGCAAGACACATTCACTGTCATTTCAACATCAGTCTAATAATCACATTCACTTATTTAGTTTCCCCCAACACCTGACTGATACACCTCTAGCACAAGAACTGGGCTCACAGCTACCATCAACAAACCCCACAGCACATCTCCCGTGTCAGACTGCTGCTGTACAGTTTCTGAAAACAATACAAACGTTTACATTTAGGCCCTTGGCAGAACGTGATGAAAACAATAAAGCACTGCGTCATAGGGAGGCAATAACATCTTTTAACAGCCCTTTAAGCTGTTCCTGTAGCTCAACTGGTAGAGCGTTGCGTTAGCAGCGCAAAGGTTGTGGGTTCGAACCCAGGAAATACAAGTACTGATAAAAATGTAGACCTTGAATTCACTGTAAGTCGCTTTGGATAAAAGCGTCTGCCAAATGAATAAATGCAAATGACACAAAATAGGCTGGTTTAATTCCACCACGTCCTCCATCACTCTCTACAACAGCCCAGAGTCTGAGATTAACACACACAAGCTCAAACACAGCATTCATCAGATAAACAGTCTCACAGGGTTAATCTGAACACAGAGTTCATGCTTCACGTTGTTTATCAGTTTGTTCATTAATTTTACAGCCTTTATAAGTTAAAAAAACACAATACATCCAGGGGGTTGAGAACAGGACCAAAATCTTTTAATACAGCATGAATATTTCTGCATTTTAAATCTATTGATTACAAATTCAAAAGATTTATTACATCAGATTTTTTGGGACAAATCTGATCAGTCTGAATGAGCCTGACAGCAGCACAGAAAGGATTCAAATGACTTAATTCAGCTACAGATCAGCAGTAACTGTAACTGCATGGGCCAAAAATGATTTATTCCCTCAGAATTAAGTTACTGATAGAGGAAAGAAGTTAATTAACCCCCCCAACCTGTCACTGATTTTACCAAAAGTTTAGATTTTGATGAAATATTAAAAGGGCACATTCATTTTAAAAATGACATAATAAACGATGCAATATCCTATAAAAAAATATGAATATTTTGATATGTATATTTTGATTTCATGGTAACTTTAAGTCATAAATAACTGACCTAAAATGCAAAAGGCTGAGTCAAACACAGACCTGTCTGAAAGGAGAATATCACGCAGGGACAAACAGTGAACTTACATTAATAATAACACGGATCTGCTGTTTATAAGCTAGAAATTAAACGCAATAAAACGTGCAATTAAACGTGTTTAAAACACAAACGCGTGTACTTTACCGCACATGCTGCGGCGCGTCTCTCCTCGGGTTTGGCGCTTCTCTGTACCCGGATGCGAAGCGTCTGACAGCGGCTACAGGAGCCTCGAGCCTCCGCTCTCATCCCGGCGGACTGTGGGGGCGTGTCGCGGGCGGAGGGAGAATTCAAACGCGCGACAAAAATGTTGTACAAAGATGTTGTACAAACGTACAATATCTAGCAATATACAGAGGGAATATATATATATATATACATACATAGTCTGTGGAACATAATTTTTCACCGAAACAGTTTTGTGTCATTGGATTTTTGACTCAATCTAAAGATGTCTGGTCCATCAACTAAGTGTGTTTATCTGTACTTAATATTTTATTCTGGTAAATCTAAATAGGATAAAGGTCTCATAAAGAAAACAAAGTGAACAAAAGATTTCTTGCTCATAGCAAACTGCTAAATCTTATATATGGAAACATAAAGTGGAGCAATACAGGTGAATATGAGGTCCTTCATTTCACGTAAATGTAGAAGGTCCAACCCTTTAACTCTTTGTGTACATGCAACAGCATCTAAAATATTTGTTATTCTTGTGACACAAATAAAGTGTCTGTTTTTAGGCATTTGAGGTCAGTACAGTCCAGTTTTAAACTTTCTTTTCTAAGTAACCACAAAAACCCAGCTTTTCAGTTGTGTTTAGCCCATACAGGAAAGGACATATTTGGTGGTAATGAGAGAGCAGGTCTGTGGCGTTTGACCACTTCACAAAGTCTTTCCTTCACAACACACTGAAGTCTTCCATCATGGTTCTCAACTTTTTTTTAACGGATGGAGGCTCACTGGGTGGGGCTGCATATAAGATGTTCTTTTAAAGTATTACACTTAAAGGCAGGATAGGAAATCTTTTCCAGAAACATTTGTGCTATGCTGGTTAAAGCACCTTCACATCATGACAGCAGTGTACACAGATCTAAATCCTAGGGAAGGGGCAGGACCATCAAACGTTTGTTCAATCATTGCATTCGGTCTGAGATAGTCTTAAATATTAAAATGCTTTACACAATAATGCCTTTACTAAAAACAAAACCTTGACAAAGCACTTATGCAGAAAGTGTTGTGAGTGGTTGCTTTGCAGTTATTTTGTGCAGTTATTAATGGAATGCTAAGCAGTTGCTACAGTTGTGTTTATGTTTTACCAAAGTACTCTGTGTTATGTAGTTGCTAGATGGTTTCTAGAGTGTTCTGAGTGGTTTTATCGCATTGTAATGTGGTTGCTAGGCAAAGCCTTACTGCCCCACGTCACCAAGTGTGTGTGATATTCCAATGCTCAGACTTGTGGGGTAAAAAGGTTAAAAACAGAAGAGATGTGTTAAACAGTTTTCAAGAGCTGGAAGGCAGTAACACTGAAGAAAACCCTCAGTGTATCAGTGACAAACAGCCCAGTCCTAACTGCTGAATTATCACTATTAAAAGAGAAGCGCAGAGAACAAACAATGTTAGTTAGCAGTATGAATCAGACGTCTGATCTGTGACATGCAGATGTGTTTAGTAACAGTGACACATCTGAGCTTCACTGTGTGTATTCCAGCAGCTGTTCTCACAACAGCCTGACCTGACACAGATATTGAAAACCTGAAGGACTTTAAATACATTACACTCACCAATCGAGTGGTTAGTCAATGCCACGTGACCTACAGTCAGCAGTCCACAGAGACCCGCAGAGATGACATCACAGGTCACAGTCCCACCCGAACTGTCTGAGCGTGTAAAACTGCTCATGTTCTTACATAAGAACAAACGCTCCTGCTCGCATGACAATCTGTCACTTACACTACACAAAAACTGATGAACAGACAAACTCAGACTCGCCTCCACCCACAGCCACAAGACCTGTTATCAGCCAGATATTTACACCTCCACAATTTATCATTATCATTTCTTCTCAGTCCTTCAGCACAGAAGCACAGTAAAGTAAAGTAAAGTGACATGTATTTGTCAGTTATGGTTACCCATAACCGAAATGTGGCCTCTGCATTTAACCCATCCTTCGTGAGGAGTGAACACACACTGCAAGTCGTGAACACACACACACCCGGAGCAGTGGGCAGCTATCCCTGCAGTGCCGGGGAGCAATCGGGGGTTAGATGTCTTGCTCAAGGGCACTTCAGTTGCTAYCTGCCGGCGCTGGAATCGAACCAGCAACCTACTGATTACAAGCCCGACTCCTTAACCAGTAGACCACAACTGCCCCCCAGGGATTTCTTTAGAAGTGAAACCAAATCAAAGTGAAAGTTAAACTATAAAAACTTACTGTTAATAACTGTCTTGTTTTTGTATGAAACAATTCTGACAGATGAGAGATGAGGTGTGACTAAACTTTTAGTTTTTATATGATTTAATAAACCAAATCAACTGTGAATTTTATTCAATGTTATTCACAGCTAACCACTTTTGGTTCCCAGAACATTCTTATTTGTCTCCCGAAAATAAACAAATTGGAACCATATGGGAACGTTATGGGAATGTTCTGTGTTTGCTGCATTCTTACAGGGTTATTCTCATAACTGTAAATGAACACAATCATGAATAAAAAACTTAAAAGAAAACAGGTTTAGACTTGTTCATACTTTCATACAACAGCTGTACGTACTGACATTTCTGACACACTATGGTCAGACATTGTTTATTTTTAAAGAAGCCAGATTTAAACAGAAGTCAGAACAGAATCATCACCTAAACTGTTTTAAAAGAGTGGGAATAACGTAACTGTTGTAGAAATGATCTTCATACTCAACATAAGCGCACACTCCATCACCTCACGCGTGTCTGTTAACACTGACCTGAAGAGCAGACAAGCCTCCACTGCTCTGAACATCACGTGTCTAGTTATCTACAGCTCTCTCACTTCTGAAATAATATATCAGCACATGACCTTTGAACAGAGCAGAAACTTTCTCTTAAAGAAGCTCTGAAATAAAACCCTTACATTTTATCCTTCAATCAGACGATACGCAGCACATCGCAAGCTTGAATCTTGAATCTACACAGCACTAATATTAGTAATACTAATAAATTTACATTCATTATTCACCTGCTTGTTTTCCTCACACAGGTATCATTCTTATTTACATATTCTGAATGAGTGAATCTCAAAACATCTGCACGTATTTCACCTCTGAATCAAGAGAAACTATGAAGTGACATTGATGGTCATGCTTAAATGTCATGAAAATAATCTCAAAATGCAAAATATCCAACGTTACTTAAAATAAGCATCATTTGCTAAAGATAAACAGACCTACAGATAAAAAGCTTGATTTATTCTGGTGAGCAGAACATGTTTTCATCAAACTTACTCGCAGCTAAAACTAACTAAATATATTAGGTGTGTAAAGTTCCAATCACATGCTTGTTCTAGCTGTAGTTAACCAATCACAGCCCTGCTGAACCTGCAGAAAACTGATGCTGTACATTGAGCGGCAGCATTAGAAACAGTTCTGACGCTTGTTATTAAGACGCTCCCGTTATAAACACCCTCTGACAGCCGCTCGCCCTCAGTGCTGCCATGTCTTTATATGGACAAAAATGTATATGCGAGGTGGCACACGCATCTTATCAGACCTTTGACTGAACACATTATCTGGAACGCTGCGGTACTTCTGCTGAGTCTCACATAAAGCTCACGTGGACAGTCATGATTCAGGAACTTGGAATGAAAAAGTGCAAGACGAGCATGAACGAGCAAAGTCTACAGTGCCAACTCAGCGGAGTGGTGTGAAAACAGCCCTGGAAAAAGACAACCTCATACTTCAGAAAGTGTGTACTATGGACGATGAGGACCTTTGAACGTTTCCTTATCACCCACCCCGTGATAAACAGACAAAAATGTGATGAAGCCACACCCACCCAAACGACCTCTCTGCCCAGCAGCATCTTGCCAGAAACTCTTGTTCATACCAACCGTATGTCTGCGCTATTCCTGAAGTATGTACTACAGTATATATACTGTGCAGCAGTATCAGAATACCCGAATAAACTAGTAGATTTTGTGCAGTACAACAGATCACACAGATTTAATTAAACCCTTTGACTAAACCTTCTATAGTCCTAACAAATAGTCTGTTAACTAAAGATGGGCTTTAACACGATGAGATCATGTGACAGTCCAGCATGTGACTGTTTGTAAAGTTCCCGCTGGTTTATATACTGCAGCTTGATGAAGGTTTACAGTCTATATTTAGCAGAGGTTATATTTGCAGAATGGAAGATTTCACTCACATTTTAATTCAGTCATGTGGAGTCAGACGGCACCAAACACCAGCCAACAACAAATTACTAGCAATAATTAGCAGTTTGACTAACAGCAGCCAGATTCTCTCACTTCCTTCCAAATTCCTCACGATTCACATTTCTGACCATCTGCATGTTTATCAAACAGAGMCGYTGGCTGACAAACAGACAGGAAATCAATCTCTTCTTCCCTGCTGAAGGAACAGGTACAGAAGAAAACAGGCAAACAAACATTATCAAAGGCAGACGGCTGTTATCAGACACACAACGGCTTGAGGATGTAGTCTGTGAAGCAACTGCAACATTACAGTATTAAAGCCACTCAGATCTGGAATGTTGACTTGAGGTCGTCAGAGCCCCTTACTGATCTGAAGTCAGTCTCTAGCTTTTCACTATACCAACAGTTTCTGTAGGAACCAACAAAAGCCACATCAGCAAAAAGTAGCTAGAGGAAATGAAAACTGTCTATTTCCTCATTTGCAGAGTAATGACTCACACACATTGAGCCCTTAACATCCAACACACTGTCAACACACTTTAACAAACATAATCTATATATAAAGTCCTTATTAATGAACATAATCTATATATCAAGTCCTTATTAATGAACATAATCTATATATCAAGTCCTTATTAATGAACATAATCTATACATACAGACCTTATTAATGAACGTAATCTATACATACAGACCTTATTAATGAATATAATCTATATATACAGACCTTATTAATGAACATAATCTATACATACAGACCTTATTAATGGACATAATCTATACATACAGACCTTATTAATGAACGTAATCTATACATACAGACCTTATTAATGAATATAATCTATATATACAGCCCCTATCCTCCTGACAGCATCTTGTACTGCAAGCTTTTAAATTATTACAATTTTCAAGTAAATATCTGTGTGGAATACAGTTAAAATACATTTGCTTAATATTCTGTTATACATTAGCCTACATCACAAATATATGAGGCATTTACACTCAGTTCACTGTATCAGACATCATAAACCCAGATTAGTCAAGCTCTTATAACAAAATGTTTTATTCTGAAACTCCCGCTGTGTAATTTGGCAAACTGTGGGGATTTCCTGTTTTAAAAATACATCAGAGGAGTGTTTTTAAAGCTCACAGAAACAGTTTCTTTCACTCACCAGCAGCAGACACACAATCCAGATGTTCATTCACATTGAAGATCCCACAATCCAGCAGAAACAGAAAGAAACATTAAAATATAATTCACTTTTACATATAGTTTTTATGGTTCATACATACATACATACATATGCATATTGGGTTTCCAAATGGCAGTTTGACCAAACTTTTACCACTTTAACCAAACTTTTACCACTTTATATTATTATTAACCACATGCTAATTTAACGAGTCTGTTTTATAATTACAATGAAACGCGCACTGTGAAAATCACAACGACGATTAAATACAAAAACAAGACGACATCAAACATCACCTGCCACTGAGTCCTGAAGTCGATCTGGTAACAGATGTGAACGCAGATAAACTCTTTAGTATTAAGTTTCACATCCACGCTAAAACTTCCCCAGCTTCCCTGGGCGGAGCCTGAGACACGCCAAAGACACGCCCACTCTCTCGCTATTGGCCGTCACTAGTTTTAACCACGCCCGACCACCGTCAAGAGTCGCAGAACATCATCCAAAACACCTTCATCCACATTAAAGCAATTAGACTGTAACAACCTGTGAAGGGCAAAGAGAGATTATGAACATTTACACGACATTATGTTTCTCCTTAAAACTATTGTTCACTCTTATTACATATTATACATTAAATCCAGGTCCATGCCTCTATATATAGATATAAGAGATGTGAAGAAAAAGACACAATATCCATTCAGAACAATTGTTGTTCAAATATTTCATTTTGATGTAGCAGAGATATCTATCAAATAACAACGTTTTACAGAGACTGCTGAACTTTGTTTATGGTAGGGTGGGCAATTTTAGAGAGGCAAGTAAGATTTAGTAAGATTTAGAATTACTCAATGTTACTCAATTAGAAGAGAGACACTGTTTTATTTTACTCTTCACTGCATAACAGCACACAAAAATAAATAAATAAACCTATCTTATGTGAAAATGAGACAGAATCCTTTTAGCTAAAAGAAAATAAAGGTGTGTTTTACCTTCAGCTTCTTAAAACAGATTCTGTGCCACAGAAAAAGTCTCTCTATCCTTTTTTTCTGCTGCATGTTTGCTATGTTAAGGCCTCTACCACCTCAGGCAGCTGGTGATATAGTGCTTTCACACCGTCAATGCGACATTCTCGTCCTGATGTTGACACACTTTTGACTGTGAGTTGCACATGGCTTTGCAGGACTGACCAGCGTCACTGAAGAATGACAAAAAATGTCACAGAAATCACAGATGAAAGTTCAGTGAATGACTGCAGGGAACACAAAGAGTGCTGCTGATGATCTCAAGCAGTTTTTCTGGACTGACCACAACAATGTTCAATCTGAACCTGTCAAGCTGCTCAGTATTAAACAGGCTGTATTTTCTCACACCAATGACTCACAATTCACAATGCGAAGCACCAAAGCGTAATTGTGGCTAATATCTAGAATTGGCAGAGAAAAGCAGTTTGCTGTCTTGACTTTCTGAAGAACTACAGTCAGCCAGCTTTTCTTTAGTACAGAGACACGGAGGGCTCAAATGGCAGTTTGATCTACCACAAGATGGCGTGATACCTTTTTCATGTTTTGTTTTGTGTCGTTTTCATTGCCAGGTTAAAACACACATAATTCCTTTATATTTGGTTTTAAACATTTTCACAATGATAGCTGTTTCAACGGTGTCTAATGTAATAGTAATATAATGATACCATCCTATTTACTGTAATATATCACTGTTTTATTTAAACACTCCATGTGCTTTCAGGACTGTGTTGATGTTATATCCTGACATCATCTGCTGGACGTTTAAAGCAGCCCATTGTTCGCTTACAAAAGCACATTATTATGTTTTATACATTAATAACTCGACAACATTTTTGGATTTCAATCATTTTACTTTCATTTCCATTAAAAATCACGTGCATCACAAGTTTTATGGCCACGATACACTCTTTCCAAATATAGTCACAGGACACAGTGTACAACCAGCAGGAAAATAAATTATAAATGATCTGAAATGTTCTGTGATGTTACTGTTAATGTTGTGGTATGAATATAAAACGACTTGTATTAAACTTCTTTTTGACAAATATAAAGAGAATTCAACTGTACACATCAAAACAATAGAATCACCACATTAACATTCGAAACAGGAGAAAGAAGGGCATCTTTTCCACAGGTCACCTCAACCACTACAGACAGCCAATCCAAAACACAACACGCTTTTCCAGTCAGTGAGAACCATCAGGAGGGGGTTGAAGTGATGAAAAGCAGGTCTGAAATAATCATTAAAAACATGCAGCAGGTCTCCAATTTGTTTGTAAATGAAAGAAAATATTGTTCATCAGTTTAAGAATTCATCAGATACAGAAAGAATTTTACCTTAATTTACCTAGAAATCTATTAACCTTAATCTGGGTAGATAAGGTTAATTTTATTGGTTTAAATTGTCACTTGTCTTGCTGGATGTCCAACCTTCAAAACCTCATTTACATCAAGACATTGAACCTGACCAAGTTCTACAGCCAAATACAAATAAAGATACCACCAATGCTTGCTGTACAGTCACATTCTGCTATAGAAAGCAGTCCTGTCTTCAGGACTAACTTAACTAAGCAGTGAAGATAATGTTACATAACTTTCTTAGAGTTAAGACATAACCTCCAGTAAGAACACAAATTAACAACACAAATTACAAGACAACATGTATCCAGATAAATACAGAATGGCAAAAAACAAAAAAACAAACAACTGTTTTAATATGTGGACATTAAATTATTATAGTAATAATAAAGTGATATTTAAATATTTTTGTGTGTAAACATTTATGTTTGGAATTACGAGACGCTAAATCTCTTTCAAATTACATGTGAGAATATTCAAAGATCAGCATTTGACTTAACCGTGCACTACCAACAAACTGGTGCACATACAATTTCAATCTTCAGAAAATGATGGTTAAAAACAGACAAACAGAAAAATACATTGAAATAATTTACTATGTATTTACACCCTCAGTTGCCCCAGCAACACAGCATCTCTGATCTGCAGGTAGATTGTTGTCATCTAATCTCCCATTTTTACTTTGGATGTCTAAAACAAACAAAAAAAAAAAACAGTTAATCACTCATGACACAAAGAAACCCAATCAACTAACAGAGAAAAATAACACTTCTTAACAGCCGAGTACAGAATAATGGGTCATACTGTTATGACAGAATCCACATGAAACAACTGGAGTTAAAGTGTGGCTGCACAATCTCAATCTGAATTCAAGTATGCAGATCAATTTACACTGTGTCTATAAAATGGTGATAAATTATTCATTTTCTACAGTGTTCATATGCAGCTCAGCAGACATTTAGCAAGAATTCAAAAGATTCTGCTACAAAAAAAGACTAGAAGAGATGTTTTATAACTGCACAGTCTATTCAGTAAACTAAAGGTCTGTTCACACTGGGAAAAAGAAAGAGCAGTTCTAAATTTATTTTTCTGAGTTTTTAAGAGTGAAATTCTGTACTTTCAGAAAAACTCTGACCTGCAAAATGGCCACTATAACTCCAAACAGTCCGATGGCACTGCCGAAAATTTCGACAATGAGGATCTTGACGAAGAGGCTGGCATTCTGAGCATCAGCCAGTGCAGCTCCACTGCCCACAATGCCAACACAGATCCCACAGAAGAGGTTTGAGAAGCCAACTGTCAGCCCAGCTCCAAACATAGAATAACCTGCAAGTCCAGCCTCAACCTCTTATCCACTTTCACATGAGTGATCGGCAGACAAAAACTGAATATTTCACTGAAGATGAGAGAGGATTTAAATACAGATTTTGAGCTATAAGTACCTGCTTGGTAGTTTCTTGCTCCAATAGTCTCTGGAGTTGTACCACTGAAGTTCTAAATGTTACAAGAAAGACAATGTTTATAGTCAAAGTGGAGTTTATTGTCATTTCAGCCATATACAAGTACATAGTGAAACGAAACAACGTTTCTCCAGGACCAAGATACTACAGTACATAACGTCACAACTGTTGTAAACAGTAAAACAGAATAACAGTCATAGACAAAAAGATGAACGACAGCGCTCCCAAACACACAACAATATGTTTTTTTATTCCATCAGCTCTGAAACAATTACTTCATGAGTGTAAAGAGACAGTATCTTTAACTTACCTCAGCCATGTTACTAATGACAATTGCCATTATGATTCCATAAATGGCAACAGCTTCACAAAAGATAATGCTAGAAAAAGAAAATTCACAATTAACAGCCTCCAAGCACTAGGATTGTAACAATATACCAATGATGTCACGGTTCAGTTCATATCATGGTACATTCCCCCATCAGAAGATCATATGAGGGAACTGATGAATTTTGCTGGCGGGGTTTGCATTCCCCTGAATTTCTTGGATTAAAAACTTGAGGGGAAAAATGTTTGTAATACCCACAATCCTGTGCTCAATTTTAGGCCCAGGCGTAATATTTAGAAAAAATACAGTTCTTATTAGGTGTTAAAAGTGTACTAATTACTATTTAATCGAATGCCATAAGGTAAAATAAGATCAATGTCAACAATGGACCAGGACTGGGTTGGGTCAGCAGAGGGTGTTCAGTCTCCTTGCTGTATTTATTTAAATTAGAGCACATTTCTGGTTCTAAAATAATTATAAATAAATACATTGTTAATAACAAAAAATAGTTATAGTTAAAGTCCTGTATTCACTTAGTATTAACAGATAAAAATATTAATTGACTGTCATTTAGGAGGACCTAGGTCCAGTATAGTGAATATACCTGACAAGATTTTTGGTCTTGATTCTGGGGGCTTTGACTCCACCACCAATAATGCTGGACCCAGTGATGTAAATCCCCCTGAGAATCAAACAGCAGAGAATGATTTCCTGTCACATTCACATTTATGCATTTTATCCAAAGCAACTCGCAGTACATTCAAATGATACATTTTTATCAGTATGTGTGTTTCCTGGGAAACAAACCCACAACCTTTTGCATTGTTAACGCAAGAACACCACAGCTCAACTGTAACACAAAGTGAATGTTCTGCGAAAAACAGATTTTTACAAGTCTATTGTAAGTCTATTGTGTATGAACTAAAAATAAGGACAAAATGAATTATAAGTCTATAAAACAATGTAGCAATATACCAATGATGTCACAGTTCAGTTCATATCACGGTTCTAGAGCCACGGTTCAGTTAGGTTCTGTTTGCAATGGGTTCATGGCTAGATTCAATTTTTACTTCATCATCATCATCATCATCATCATATAATAATAATAATACTTGAAGACAGTAACTTAAATGTATGAGGGAATTCCCCCATCAGAAGATCATTTCAAAATTCATTGATGAATTTTACGGGACATTAAAAACTATTTCTGCATTTTTAAAAGGAGCTACTTCATTAAATTACATTTTTTGGTATGTATTTTTTTTAAACGTTTTGTCGCAATATGTTTAATTACAAAGCAATTTAACAAAGAACAGAGTTTAACAAACCCTCCAGTAAACCAGTCATAGGCCTATATGTCATATGACACATTATGCTGTACATTATTATACTGTACATTATTATACTGTACATTATTATACCGTACATTATTATACTGTACACTGCTCACCATAGTTGTGTTAAATATGAGCATTTTAAAGTTGTTAAAATGCACTGAAGATTTCAACAGATTAAGTGCTGATAGTGAGAACCTTGTTTCTACAACTGATCTTCTACATCATTTTTACAGTATATTAAAGACAGATAGTATTTATAAAGTATAAAAATATATGCATAAATGTGCATATATTCTTTGCATATACTTATATAATGCATATACTTTTTTTACACACAGATTCCTGCACACAGTAAATATTTAGAAAACAAATATTTGGATAAAAATACAGCTCTTATTAGGTGTAAAGGTGTACTAATTAATATTCAATCAAATGTCAAGGAAGAAAACTTTGTTTTGTGACAAAGTGAGGTCAACCTAAAAAATGGTTGGGCTTGGGCAGCAGGGAGCACTCGTACCTGGGTGGTGTGTCGAGATTTTTGGTTCGGTTTTGAATATTGTTACACCCTTACATAAAAGTGTTCTTATTGCTCAACTAACAATACCACAGTTATGGGTTCGATTCCCAGCGAAATCAACTGATTAAATGAACACACTGAACAAAAGTTTCTTTGGATCAAAGGGCTGAACACATCAATGTAAGGAGTCGGACCTCCTTAAAATGAGCACTGTGGAAAGAGGATATGGAAAATGAACTACATCATGTCAAAATTTCCCATCTGAGCCGTCAGCTTTAGTAAAAGAGAAAAAAGGAAATGGACAGTTAGCTCACCATGCAGCTCCAACAACAGACAGAGAGATGGCCAGGCCAATTCCAAGATTAGCCCACATAAAGGGGGAAGTCTCTGTTAAAAACCTGTTGGGAAGATTTGGACAGTATTTGGAGAGAACACACTTTAATCTGTCTTTTTTAGGAATGTTAGAATAGTCTTAACTGAAGACATACCATGCTACATCAAAACGAAATCCAAGGTCAAAAATCGTATAGCAAATACCTGCAGAGAAAACAAATCATTGAATTTGTCGAGTTTAAATCCTGTCAAGACAAGCTACAGGTTAAGAAAGTACCAATCTGATAGAATTGCAAAACACACAACATACTAACAAACAATCCAAAGAAAAAAGCAGTTCTACTGCAAAGAAAAAATGTCTTCTAAAGCGTTTTCACTGGCTGTGTGTATACAGTACAGTTCCTGGCTGAACTCTTTTTATTGATGCTATTCAGTCAGACAGATACAAAAAAATTAAAAAAAACAATATAATGGTTTCAATCTGTTAACAAAGGTCACAAATAAATTAGTCAAAATCATCCTTACTCTCGGAGTTGAACACAGAATACAATTATGACTGCTAGCACCATACTGTACAGTTCCTGATTCAAAATCATAGAAGTCATGCAAGAACCATCTTCCTCATTTGGTCATTAGATTTGTTGCTACACCTACAAACTAACAATACAAATATTAAACAGCACAGCAATTAACGTTGCCCTCCTCATATGCTAAACATCAGACATGTTCTGCAGGTGTATGATACTGACATCAGACAGGTGTATAATACTGAGTGACAGGATTCAGCTGTGCTTCAAAGCTGTTGCTTAGTTCACTATTTATGACAAAACCATTTTTGCCATTTAGTAAAATTAAGAAACTGGAATGAATATTTGACGCAGTGCTGCTAGTTATGAGAGCTAACACTAGCTGACAGAACTAGCCGGCAGAAGTGACATGAGAAAGCGGATAAAATATCAGCATACTTCACGCAAAAACGAATACACTGTGACACGCGTGTTATTTGTGACACGCGTGTTATTTGTGACACGCATTATTAACACGTACCCACGATCAGGATGGTCGACCAGAAGGCCAAAGTGACTCCGGTGTAAAAAAGTGCGTGCCCGTTCATCATCCACTCCAGCACCAGCGTCAGTTTTGCTGTCTAATACTTCTGGTAAAGCTGTGATCTTATCTTCTGTGTTACTGATGGATTTCGTGGGAAAATTAAATCCAGCGATCGATTCAAAGCGACGGACGCCGCAAACACCGCAGCCATCAGCCGATCATGTGACCAGCTGTGCACGTGACCCACAGACGTCACACACCTTGCAGTGAACCCAAGCGCTGATCCCCGGTCAGCTCATTTGATTTCTCCCGAGAGGAGCCGCTTGTAAATCAGTAAGTCTATTAAACAACATCTGACAGTTTTCGATATTATCACGGTTATAAATAGATAAGACAGGATTCTGCACTTTTTTCTGCACGTTTGTCAAGCTTGAAAAAATTCTTCAGGAATAAAGTTTTCAACAACGGTTGCAACATGCAAATCAACTCACATACATTCAAAAATAAATAAAATAATATAATGTACAATTATTATATATTTAGGTATAGAGAATAACAGTGTCCTTTGTGATATTATTTTAGCATACTAGTATATTTTTAGTATTATTTTTAGTAGTAATATTTATAGAAAGTGAATCTGAAATATCAGCAGTGATGTCATTGAAGCTGTTCAGTAACATCCATGTTAAATAACATTTTCAGTTGAATAACATGTAACAGGAATCAGTAATTGTGTGTTTCTGTGATGTAAAAATTATTTGTTTTGGGAGTCTGCCAAATTATTGCTTTTGGATGGCCCCCCAAAAATACTGCACAGGTGTTGTTTGCATATCTGTGTACATCGCAAGGTAAACAGCACATGTATATTTTGCCTCTTGACACATAGAGCAATGGTATGAGAGCTTTAAAACTGTTGCTAGGCGGCCTGGAATCTGTTGCTCATTCTACAGTCATGCTGTTGCCCATGTGTGCTGGCTGTGTATGAAGCCAATAGGAGAGAAGGGCTCTACATCTCAGCTGATTGTGATAACATGTTCTTTTGATAAATCAACATGTTTTAAAACATTTTTGTGTTTGGAAGGGGTGCCAGTGTGGCACAGATTCCACAGGAATGGATATTATGAGTTGCTGCACTGTGGGTGACCCTAACAAGCTCCCAGAGGGCGTGCCACAGCCGGCCAGGATGCCCTACATCTCAGACAAGTATCCTCTGCAGATGCTGGAGGTCAGCAACATGCTCCGCAAGCACCGTGAGCTGTGTGATGTGGTGTTAGTGGTGGGAGTCAAGAAGATTTATGCACATCGAGTGATCCTTTCAGCCAGCAGCCCTTATTTCAGAGCCATGTTTACAGGAGAGTTGGCGGAGAGCAGGCAGACGGAGGTCATCATCCGAGATGTTGATGAACGTGCCATGGAGCTGCTCATCGACTTCGCCTACACCTCACAGGTGTTCTTCTGCATTCATCTCTCCTGCAGAAGACAACTACAAGAGGCTGATTATTAGCGCAGGTCTGCCGTTCTGTGAGTATATTGATGTCAGCGTCAACTGTGTCCAGGTGACCGTGGAGGAGGGGAACGTGCAGACGCTGCTCCCCGCCGCCTGTCTGTTGCAGCTAGCAGAGATTCAGGAAGCCTGCTGTGAGTTTCTGAAGAGACAGCTGGACCCCTCTAACTGTCTGGGCATCAGAGCGTTTGCTGACGTTTGCTGAATTGCAGATAAATTCACTCAGCATAACTTCCAGGAGGTGACGCTGCTCTCCACACACACTGCAGACTTTCATCGTAAACTTTTGTTTTTGCTCATGTGGTTTTTCTTTCCTTAATAACCATAAAACTGAGTTAAAAACATGTTCAATTATCAGGGACAGTGTTTAATTGGTTGTTCTGGTCATAAAGCTGTTAACAGTGACTTCCCTGTGACCACTTTGGCCGTATGAATTTGATTCTTTGATAGTTTAGGCCGTGCAGCTGTTATTTTTGACTCCAGGCAGGAACTCTCATTGCTCAAATATCAAGTTGACAACATGTAACAGCGATCAGAGAGTTCAACGGGCTGTCGCACTGCTAGAGCTTCCACTTAAGTTTAACCTGCATCTGAAAGGCTTAACCGCAGGGTTTTAGTTAAAAAAAAATGTGTCCTAATCTCTACTAGACTATTTGCAGTTGCAGTAACTCAGTTAGCAGAGCATGATGCTAGAAAACCACAGACATGGGTTTAATTCGCAGAAATCACTAATGTTAAATGTGTACTTTAATGTAATACTTTGAACGCAGTGTATAAAAATCTGTGCAATAATAATGTGTTTTATTATTAACCATACGTTTGCTGAACTGAAATGCTGGCTGTCATATTAATGTTGATTGATCGTGTTGAGGTGATGGAGAGTGAAGAGTTCATGCTGTTGCCAGCCAGTCAGCTGACAGACATCATCTCCAGCGATGAGCTGAATGTTCACAATGAGGAGCAGGTGTTTAACGCTGTGATGGCTTGGGTGAAATACAGCATCCAGGAGCGCAGGCCTCAGCTCCCACAGGTCTGTTAAACTGCAAATGAGCTGTTGCTCTCTGTATCTGCATGTCAATTCGTGTTGTTACAGGCTTAAAACAAAGAGAATGATAGATAACGTGAGACCTGGTGTTGTCACGGCAACAGGTTCTGCAGCATGTGCGTCTCCCTCTTCTGAGCCCGAAGTTCCTGGTTGGCACTGTTGGTTCAGATTCTCTGATTAAGAGTGATGAGGAGTGCAGGTGTGCGTCTACAGCCAATCAGATTCATGAAATGTGTCAACACGGCTGCAGTCTAATTATCAGTCATGAGTGGATGTTTATTTCATTAAGACTTGATGGAGACATTTATCTTTGAAACTGTGATGGCACAATTTAATCTGCACTTATATTGTCTTGCAGGGACTTGGTGGATGAAGCAAAGAACTATCTCCTGTTACCCCAGGAGCGCCCACTAATGCAGGGACCACGAACCCGGCCCAGAAAGCTTATTCGCTGTGGGGAAGTATTATTTGCTGGTGAGTGTTTGCATGCAGTAGCTCCTGATAGAGGCCTCGCCTGTGTCTGAGGCCGTTCTTCTGTCTGTTAGTCGGTGGTTGGTGTAGTGGAGACGCCATTTCGAGTGTTGAGCGTTACGACCCCCAGACCAACGAGTGGAGGATGGTGGCGTCCATGAGCAAACGGCGCTGTGGTGTCGGTGTGAGTGTTTTGGATGATCTTCTGTATGCCGTTGGTGGACATGACGGTTCATCTTATCTCAACAGTGTGGAGAGGTATTCTGTTTGATTTACGCTAGTAAAAACTAATTCATAGTTATCACATTAACATCATGCTCTCTTGAATTGTATATACTTTATCCAACAAATAAATGATTGTTTAAATGCTGTCAAAATGAAACATGCAGACAATATTACTGGAGGTGATAATTAAAACTGTAACAAAACTTCTTTTCAAACGCACGTATAGCAGTGCTGCCCTCTCCTGGTTTCTGTCAGGTATGACCCTAAGACTAACCAGTGGAGCAGTGATGTGGCCCCCACCAGCACCTGCAGGACAAGTGTGGGTGTGGCTGTACTGGGTGGGTCCCTGTATGCTGTGGGAGGTCAGGATGGAGTCTCCTGTCTCAACATTGTAGAACGGTCAGTAATATAATCAGTATTCATTATTAATGATCATAACTTGAGGCTCTCAGTAGCAGAGTATAATAATGTCCACGCTGTTTTTCAGCTATGACCCCAAAGAGAATAAGTGGAGTCGGGTTGCTTCTATGAGCACAAGACGGTTGGGTGTAGCTGTAGCTGTGTTGGGAGGGTTTCTTTATGCAGTAGGAGGTTCAGACGGCACCTCCCCTCTAAATGCAGGTGAATACATGAAGAAGACAAAATTGATAATCCGGTCCAACGATTGTTAGATATTAAAGATAATTCTATGGCTGCATTTAATACATGACCTTTATTTATAATTATTAATTTAACTGAGTCAAGCGTTGTAACTATATCATGTGAGCTGGTTTTGTTGTATAGCTCTCTGAATACTTCATTCTGATTGGTTCAGATTACTGAAATTCATGTAATTTTGTACAAAGACAGTTTAACTGTATATAACTGTTCTCTTTAACTAGCAGTCCTCCTACACTGTTAGTATTATGCCTCACACAGCACTCTTCTCACAAAACGATACATTCGAATAATTTAAGCTCAAGTCAATATTTCATGTGTATTTACTTACCAGTTTGGTAAGTATGATAATAATTGTGTGATAATGTAATTAAGTGCAGCTGTTTTTCAGGAAGGAGCAGTTTGGCTGCACATTATCCCTTTCAAAACAATGACAGTGTTGTTGTTGAAACTTTAATGCGGAGTTTGAGTTAGTAGTTCAACAGTTCTGTTGTTGGCAGTGGAGCGGTATAACCCTCAGGAGAACCGCTGGCATACGGTGGCACCCATGGGCACCCGCCGGAAACACCTTGGCTGTGCTGTGTACCAGGACATGATCTACTCTGTGGGCGGCAGAGACGACACCACAGAACTGAGCAGCGCAGAGCGATACAATCCCAGAAGCAATCAGTGGTCCCCTGTGGTTGCCATGACGTCCAGACGGAGCGGAGTACGTGTTTAGTATTCTCTGATTTAGGTTCAGCCTCAGATAGAGGCACAGCAGCACCAGTCTAATTCTCACTGTTGTTCAGGTGGGCTTAGCTGTAGTGAACGGGCAGCTAATGGCAGTAGGAGGATTTGATGGCACTACATACCTGAAAACTATAGAGATGTATGACCCTGATGCCAACACATGGAGGTCAGTATCTGCTTACAAACACCAACTTCCGTTAGATTGTAAGTCAGTGACAATGATCTGTTTTGCTTTTGAAGGCTGTATGGAGGAATGAACTACAGGAGGTTGGGAGGTGGAGTGGGTGTCATTAAAATGTGAATCACATATATGGTGACACCATCAGCATCCACCCACAGATGCCTCACCATGACTCGTGCCTCATGCTAAAGCATGTTAAAGACTCAATTCTGTCTCCATTTACTGAGACGACTGAAGCTGCTGAGACTCACCTGTACAGTCATTTAAAGTTGCAGTTAGGACCAGTGGTGCTTTTTGCATATTAGTGCATATACCAGATTGTCCAGTTAGGACTGTATTCACACAAAATAAAACTTTATCCTTGTGCTGATAGTGTCTGTCTCTCTGTAGTGCAAATAGCTACAGAAATTATTAAAGAATTATAGCAGCCGTAAATGTTAATTAATCTGACACTTTATGTTGAATGTAGTATTCAGACTGAGGTATGGGAGATCAACAAACAGGACAGGGGTTTTTGTTTTGTTTGTTTTTTTAAGTTATTTTTTATTAAGTAAATAGTGTTATGAAAATTATCCTCTAAAAATTTTAATTGTACATTTTAACATGTCTTGTTTCATATCATATTTCGAAATAAAATTGCCCAGATTAATCGAAAAATATTACTTAAAATGTGAAATGAAATGTGTCATACATTTTTTTAATGATTTATTGAAGAACCTGAATCTTGAACCACTGCTAATTAAAAACATAAACTTTGTCAGTTATGGTTTCCCATAACCGAAATGTGACCTCTGCATTTAACCCATCACTAGTGAGGAGTGAACACACACTGCAGGTCATGAACACACACACACTGGAGCAGTGGGCAGCTATCACTGCAGTGCCGGGGAGCAATCGGGGGTTAGATGTCTTGCTCAAGGGCACTTCAGTTGCTACCTGCCGGCACTGGAATCAAACCAGCAACCTACTGATTACAAGCCCGACTCACTAACCAGTAGATCACAACTGCCCTTTTATTACAGACAGAACATACAAAATTAGTATATTTTTGATTACAATGTATAAAGGAATATATAATTTAATATAAGCCTCACTTATTTTCAGCTGTTTGATAAATATCAAATGTTGACCACTTAATCACTCGAACAGTATTCTATAGATGGACACACAGACAGGAAACTGCACTTCTGTGTTTGTCCTCTTCTCAGAGTGTGTAATATTTGTTTTTAATATCATGACATTTTTGTGTCTGTTCAGTTTGAGACTCATCTGGCTGCATGTCACTGAGTTGAGGTTTTATTTTCCTCCACTCCAGCAGGTGGAGGTGACCTGCAAGTCACTTACGCTTTCAGTGGCGGAAGTTCTCGCGGTCTCTGCCTGCGGTCGGTGGATGGAGATTTGTGTAGTTGTCAACAAATCTCCATATTCACATTATCATCAAACAGAGCCCATGCGCGTCTCTCGCCTGCGGCAGAAGCGCGTCAGCTGTGCTCACCGCAGCGCCCGTTAGTTTCCTCAGCGCGCCCGCCTGAACTTTCGACGTGTTTTCGTATCTTTGTCTCTGTAGCTGGTTAGCGTAACTCCCGCACCGCCCGGATGCGCTGAAGCCCCGCAGCGTCAGCCTCAGCTCCCGCCTTCCGCTTCGATCATGTCGAGCTCTCGTCAGCAGCAGTCTGCCGGTGCGCCGGTATCCGTTACCGGAACGAGCTCTGGAAGTACGAGCAGCAGCGCCGGGGGTGCGAATGGCGGGACCGGCGGCGCTCAGAACGGGAGCAGCTCCGGTAACGGGGTGCCCTCGGGGTGGTCTCTGGGTTCAGGAGCCGAGGGGCAAAGCGCTCGACTGGGCAGGAAAAGAGCCCTTTATAACGGTCTTAGCAGTCCCTATGAGGACAAGAGTAATGATTTTGTATGGTAAGTGACGACTGGCAGCTCCTTCAAACTACACCTGCCAATTCATCCCGTTGTATCAAGAGTTTGCCTCCTTATTTTGAACAACAACTCCACATTCAATTCTTTAATGACCTGGACAAATATAACTGATTATCCGAAACGAGTCATAAAAGTTCAAACTTGTATAACCAACACTTGATATTGTGAAGTGTCACATTGCTTGTGTTTGTGTGCATTGTCATTCATAGCAACAAGCGGATGTGTGTAAAAATGATTTTATGACAACAGTCAAATCTTAGTTTGCCTGGTGTTAGAAAAGGGAAGCCAGCCTGAATGTCATGTTTCTGTTTTGTTATGTCAGCCCGATATGTTTTGAGATGATAGAGGAAGCTCACATGACAAAGTGTGGCCACAGTTTCTGGTGAGGAGAATTTTTTTTAAACCCAGTAAAACTTTAATCCAGTGTTGATGAATTTTATCATCAGCTTTGGTGAAAGGTCATGTTTTCATCTCTCCACTGTAGTTATAAATGTATACGACAGAGTTTGGAGGACAGCAACAGATGTCCAAAATGTAATTATATAATTGACAATGTGGATCAGCTCTACCCCAACTTTCTAGGTATGTATATAATAAACACAGGTGAGATCTTGTCCTTATGCTTACGTTTCTGTTTGTTTATATATATGCATGTGTTTTATATAACCAAAGAAGACTCGCCTGTAACATCCATTGAGTGAATGTTTTGGTGTTGATTCTGTAATGCTGTTGTAGTGAATGAACTGATCCTGAAACAGAAGCAGAGATGTGAAGAGAAGCGTTTGAAACGGGATCATGCTGTAAGTTTGTCATACACAACAATTCTGTGTGATGTGCTGTCATACACAACAATCACATGTGATGTGCTGTCATACACAACAATCACATGTGATGTGCTGTCATACACAACAATCACGTGTGATGTGCTGTCATACACAACAATCACGTGTGATGTGCTGTCATACACAACAATCACGTGTGATGTGCTGTC
>JAZGTK010004405.1:0-24690 GCA_036877625.1 Ambastaia sidthimunki | reverse complement strand
ATAAACAACTATCAGTGGGTGCAAATCATTCTTAGAGTTCTTCCCTGATTTGGTCTTAATTCTTGAAGAAGGAATCTACATCTTTCATATTAGGCCTATGAAATGGCATGCGTTTTTGGTGCAAAAAAGTGATTTATCCATTATGTAGACAGAAAATACCCTCTCACAGAAACAGAGAATAAGCCAGATCAAGGATAACTGGTGGCCGTGAGTTATTTACCAGTGCTGGAGTTGGTTTTTAACGGTTAGCTCTATGGCATATGGTGAATGACTACAGACAGGTTTGTAGAACAGGTGGCGGCTTGGCTGTACATATGAGAGACTGAGGAATCCCTCCCTTCGAAGTTTGGACTATTTGGACTACCAGGGAAATTCCCTTAGTATTGGCTAGACCTCAAAAGTAACAACTGTCTGCCTCTGGAAGGTGAATTCTGGGAAAATGAAAGGAATGACAGACTTCAAGGGGGAACCCTCGTATTTGGATCAGTAAAACTACTTTGTTTTACTTTACTTTTACAATGACCAATTAAAAGTAACACTGTACATTTCTTTCCCAGAAATGAATGCTTTAAAAACTCCATTAAGTTATTTATTAAAGCAGCTCTTTGTGCAGGACATTGCTACAATGATCTTCACCATAAATCACAATGAATAATTGTTTCAAGTTCAAAGAACAATCTAAAATCATTCACTTCCACTGTTCTGCTCAAGCTATCATGATAATTTTCCTCGCATCACTGAATGCGGCTTCTATTTAGCTTCCGTGAAAAACTTTCTTTAGATGCTGAAACATATTTTAAAACTTTCATTTGCCGGTCTGCACCTCATTACATACCTCAACACTAGAGACTAAACTCTTCCTTCCACAGTAAATCTTGCCACAGGACTCTGGAGAGAAGCTCTAGATTTAGGGAAATGAAGGCAGGCAGAATCTGTGAGGTTTGCTGGGATGTTTATGAGAATTACAAACTTTTCAGACAGTCCAGGTTTCACAAATGATTTATATTAGCAGTGCAATGATATCAGGTGATATTCTGATGCTATTTCTAGCAATTACAATACTGCCAACTAGCTCTTCCAGAGTATAAGTCTCCATACACCAGACTATGTCATTCTCAAAATACTAACAAATGTGAGAACAAACATATCCCTTGACATTAATGACAGATCAAGTCACTGCAGCACCCGGGAGCTCAAGGGCACCTCAGCTGTTTCCTGTCCGCATGGAGAATCGAACCTGCAATCTTCAGGTTACAAGTCTGAATCTGACCATTAGGTCAACAACGTCCTCATCGAATACACCTGTGATTGGTATCACATTATTTAATGTTCATGTAAAAGATTTTTAATCCAATAAAGAACAAAAAACAAACTGTCATTGTTAATGATGTCACATTATCAACAAACATTAACCATCAGCTCTTTCTGAACTCAACTGAAATTTTGCATGTTGCAAATCAGAAGCCAACATCCTGAATGCTCACCTTCTACTGCATATAAGAATACAGCAAAGCTAATTAGAAACCATACAGCACCAAAGACTTCTCACCTTTCTAATATTCATCCTGTGTCACTTGCTTTACTGTTTACATGTCTCTGCTTTCTTTACACACACACACACCCACACACTCACACACACACACAGGCAGCACTGAACGCAGTGTGTGGAAATGGCCGCAGGCATTCATTTCCCAGAACCAGCATCCTGCTACTGCAAACTAATTTCTTGCGATTATATTTTTTCAGTGTAGATTTTAAATGAGTGCTTGATGCGTGATGGAGGAGTATTACACTACAATGTGTGTGTACATGTGTGTGTGATACAGGCACAGAAGGGCACGAGGAGCGAGAAATTTATTCAAAACTGACAGGACCAGTGCTGGGTTCCTCCTCATCAGGAACATCTGGCAGCGTATCACATTCAAGTTTTCAGCACAATGCTGGCTGACTTCAAACTCAAGGGAATTTCTCACTTCTTTACTAAAGACTCAGGACAGAGATGTGGTAGTTTAGAAAACGTTCATCTTTTCCAATGCATTATCAAATTTGTTTTCCCAAAATATGCACAAATTGTGAAATTGCTAGTTTGGAATTATAACCGCAGGCGGTATCATTTGTAGTGTTAGCATACAAACAATCCTACAGTATATTACAGAAAATAAGCATTCAGTTTTTGAAAATATCTCCCATTATACCTAAGCTAGAACCTGCCTCTATTAAACCTAAATAAAACAGAATGAATGATTTCTAATTCTAATTTCATCATTCTCAAAATTTCAGGACAGTCTCGCCACAAGTTCAAGATGTGCTTAGTGCCAAGAGAGGTCACACTAAATACTGACATTTGTTTTGGATTTTTGTTTTAGATTTTTTTATTTTACCCACATATTTCCTTTATTTTCTGTTGGTATCTTTAGAGAAGACTGAAAAATAAATATGGATGGCCATTAAAACTTTGCTAAAACAACAAATTTGTCTTGGCTTTTTGCAAGTTTAGCATGACCGCAACGCACACGCCAAAGATCAGTAAATAAGCCCCTGTTGGTAACTATGACAACCAAGCAACTTCCTTTAAGATTCACATGAATCTCAGGCTGACCGATATCTCCAGATTTGATAAACCTCCTTATAAGAAATATAAATCATTAAAAAACCAATATGACTGCTGAAAGTAGCTGTATGTTTTCATTACCTCTCTTTACTGTGTATACTTCTGTTTAAGTGTTTCATTACAGCTTTTTTAACTGAGGCCTGCAGTGTGAAATAACCTCAGGCATGTTGAGTCCCCACTGTCATAGGCGCCATTATAGTTCAAATGGATTTCTCAACTCTGTCATAAGGGCCATCATTAGCCAGAAGCAGTGTGTCAATCCACATACTGGGGAATGGTGAACTTCTGCTCCTATCTGCATTCTGCTCCCTCCACTACTGTTATGTAAACACTGTGCAGCACAGTTAGAAGTTCTTGGAACAGTTCTTATGACACACACAATTCTACAGGGCATCTATATTGCTGTGGATGATGGCTCACGTCCATTTTTGTACGGTGTTAGTGTGACTATCCAAATCAACAATTTAAAACTGAAAGAGATTTTCTTCTCTTGTTGTTGTCCATAATTTTATGTTAAAAGTCCAGTTTTATATTTATACATTTATTATTTTATATCTTATTTTATGCTTTAACTAACACCTTTTTTTATTTTAACACCACGTTACTATTTGTTGTTGTTTACTTGTTAATACATGTTTTTTCTATGTTTAATGCTTTGGCAATATTATAACTACACACAATCATGCTAATAAAGTACTTTAAGGGAGACAGAGAGAAAGAGAGAGACAGAGAGAGACAGAGAGAGAGAGAGAGAGAGAGAGAGAGAGAGAGAGGTCAGAGACTTGTACTCGGAGAGACAGCAGACTGGAGCAGCAAACGTAGTGAAGATGACACCTTTAACCTCAAGGGTTCACAGAAAGAAGCTACCACACAGTTTGTGGTCTAGAGGTCTGTACCACTCTTCTGTTATGTCTTATTGGTGGTACTGATCAGTCATTCTGAGAGAACAGCCATCTCTTGACCTTTAACCTGTTTCATTCTCCAGAAAGACTTCTCTGACTATTGTGCTATTATTTTTCAGACTGTCTCTGTCTGTCTGCTATCTAATCTGGTCTCGATCAAGCTGACCAACCTGACCTGAATCCACCCCACCGGTACGGCAGCATCTGATCCAACTTAAGGCTTCAGAAAAACCTCCCTCTCAATCCAACAATAAACAGGAGGGAGAGACTATAATCTTGTTTGGGATATTACAATAAGCTCTCCAAATGAACTTTAAACACTTCTCCCAGGATCTGTGTTTTCAGGGCATTTTAGAAAGACTTGTCTTGGAGGATTTATAGAATGAGAACACTATAACCTGCTGAAGGGTGAAAAGTTTCTCTTTTGCTCTCCTCTCACTGTTTGCCACAATGATAAATTTTATTATTTTATTTAGCTGAGGCTAGAGAGAATGAGGTGTGATATCACTTTCCCCCAAACGCAGCTCCTAAACCGGTGACTTTCTGTTTCATTCACTTCCTCTCGTTCTATTCTCATGGGCCAAATTTGCAAAATCGGGTCATCCAGGATTTTTTTGTACTTTTCCCGTTCGTAGTGTACTTCTACTCATCCATCAAAAAGCTTTTTTGGTGCTCCCCAAAGGAATCTCCCACCCCAGTCATGTAAATTGGGACTTTTCCTCAACATGCCGACATTTTATGAGACACATTTAAACTCTGAGCCCACCTCACTGGTCCTCCCCACCCACCCAGCCAGCCCTCTACCCCCACATCCACTCCTCTTATCGGCTGGCAGTTTTATCTGCTAGATGAGGTTAGGAGATTGGAGGCAGATGAAGAGAGAGATAAAGAGGAGAGACCAGATTAGGTCAAGGGTAGGAGAAGCTTGCTTCAAAAATAACCCTTATTCTGTTCACTGTATTAAAGCGAAATTATTGCCATTTCTGAGTCTTACTTCAATAGTAAATTATTTTGGATTGTTCATTTTTACTTTATACTCTTATTGGCTGATCTCCTTGCCCTTGTCTTTTATAGGCCTCCTTGCTTTGGTTTTATACTCTAATTATTATCTTTCATTTTAGATCTTTCTCAGTATTCAGGATCTGATTGAATCATCCAATGGATAAAACTTAATTAAATGCGAAAGGCAATGTGATTTCATTTGCCTTCATTTTATAGACACAGACTTGCTCACAGTTGTATTTTACAATACAAATGGGAGAGCACTGGACACTAGAATAATCATTTACTTACAATAAGACCTGGATGCAATACAACTTCTAATTAAATCTTTAGTTTGGTACCCGTTTGAGTGATTTTGTGGTAATTACACTCAATCCTTTCTGACTCTAAATTCCCCAAAGCTGAGTTGAATCTGTGGTCTACAAGTAACTGCTTTATTCACAGTAGCAAGAGATCTGCATCACTCGAACAAACACTCTGAAACTAGTTTAAAAGTTTGCCTGATCCTAAAACTATGCTGTTGGTGCACACACACTTCACAGAGTGGAATAATTTCACTTTAGAATAGCTATTTCAAAAAAATGCTGACTCTAGTTCCTCAGTGGAACCAAGTATTTGAACAGATTTTGAGAATGGTCAAAAGTGATGTGTGTTTAAAGGTCCAAAGAGCACAATCCAGGATGTGCCAACAGCTAGAAGGTCAGATGTGTGGTCAGTCAAGCATTTCACAGAGACCTAACGTCTCTTCCAAACTAGACAGTCTTGTGAAGCACAGAGAGAGTCTCTTGTGGCCACATCACATTTGTAGTCAATGTGTCCATGGAACATCACCTAGTCATCACAAAACGCTGTCAAACAAAGACTTTTGTAACTTTGGTATGACTTTTTAAAAGAATATTCTGCCTACTGCAGAATCTGGGCTGCCAAGCTCTAAAACAACCACAAAAGCATCACAGTACCACAAAAGTATCATAAAAGTGGTTCTGATCCGGTTCTTGAGTTCAGCTCACTCAACGATCCAATCGCAGCAGTTAACAGCTCCCTGCAGTGGAAGATTATCTGTGAATACTGACTTTGAATAGAAGATACAACTCATTCAGATCACCTTTGGTTCTTCTCTTGTCATTTAGGAGTGTAACATTCACAATCCTTATTCACTTAAATGGAACAAAAATATTGTGCTCCACTGAGAAAAGAAGGTCACACACAGGTGAAAACTGTTATTGACAATATTTTGATTGGCTGAACTTTTAAACAATACAATACTTAGTGGATATAAAGGGATAGTTCACCCAGAAATGAAAATGAAAATTATTTACTCACCCTCATACTTTTCCAAAATTTCGTTCTGTGGAAAAAACAAAGTATTTCAATCTGAGCCATGTTATCCACATATGACAAATCTATAGGAAGCAAAATGTAAAGTTAGCATAAAAGTAATCATCGGTTCTGTATACATTTTATTTGTGGCCCTTTTGAATTTTTAGCCCAGCAGAGGATAAAAACAAGGGAGAACTGTGATAAGAAAATTCAAACTTCACCCACACGAGCACCACTCCTCAATATTTGGAGCCGACTATTACTTATATAATGACTAGATATTTGGAGCTGACTATATATATAACAATATATAATGCTGGGGCACAAAGAAAAAATCTTATACCTGCCTGGTCAGAATAAACTGTTTTAGTTTGTCTGTTACTCCTGCACTGTAAGATAGTTTTTCACATATGAAATTCTAATGGAAAACAAAAAGAAAGAAAACAAATCGTGTATGCCAACACGCTCTAGGTGTGGAGCTCTGGAGAATTAGCAGAAGAGCAGCAGTTGAAGAAGAGCAAGCTGGCAGTAAGCCGTTGTTTTTCTCAGTGAACTCAGGTATTTTATGGTTGTAAAGGAGTGCCTAGCATTCAAATAGTCCTTTTGAATCCCGGAGATACTGTCTGCTGGGTAATGGCTTTATTTTCAAGCTCCGGAGTCGCTGCAAAAATGACTGACACAAATGTCAGGGCAACCGGGTTGTATTTCTCACCCGTTACTAGCCTATAAGCTACACCTGTTATTAACATCCATCTCAGCTGGTCAGCAGAGACAGATTGTTGCTTACACCTGGCATTAACGTGCGCCACAAACATATGCTCATTCGCTGACCACTTCCAATGGGAATTCAACTTAACCCTGGAAAAATGTTAATACCAGGTGTAAACAGGACATTGATGCTCATGTTTACACCAAAAATTTAATAAAAGCACTACAGATTTACATAGACTGTAACCACCTGTCAGTTAAAAAATTCAGTCCCTGCATATGAGTTTATTATATACTTTGGATACCACACACTTGGCAACTGAAAGCATTATTAAATAGGCACACCCAAACAGACACACTCATACCCAGCTAACAGGGAACATTCTTAGAATGTTGGCTATTCTGTAAAAACACCCTGCCCACGTGTTGCCTGTCTCACCTTTAAGACTGCACAAGCCACACCAATCAGCTGGTTCCTCCCTGCAGCCTCCAGTGTAAGTGTTGAGGTTATCCTAATCAAAAAACATAACAGCCATATTTAAAATCATATTTACAAGTCCAAGAATTCCACGAGTTTTTCACCAATCAGCACAGAACACAGCCTGCATATCCCATATCTGCCTGTCTGTTTACAAGTAACTAACTAGAGAGAGAGCACTAGACAGTTACATGAATAAATTGAATTTAGCTTTTAGTAAAATTGAAGCTAAAAAAATGTAACTTCGCTGAATGCTATTATAATTGTTTAAACAGATTTTGTGTTACACCATGTTGACAATTTCAAACTTAACTTTTAGAGCTTTGCACAGTTATATCCATCAACTGTGAAAACAGAGTACTTCAACCAGAGTTGAAGTTGTGCAGTTTGGGAAATATGTAGATTCGTGAATTTTGGATGACACCGAAAGTTACTAGTGGAAAGGCTTTCAGCTTTAATACCAAGCACTGGCAGTAGGTAAGATAAGATAAATGTGCTGTTTGACTCTAAGGAAAACAGTCTTCCACTTGGAGTAGCCATGTACTGTAGCAATTATATGGATCTGTATTTCTATTCTCACACACACACGCACACACACTAGGTAATATGTGGTATAATATATTATATAGTATGTAGTACAGAAAATGCTGTGATTGACTTGGCTTGTTCGTGCTTGACCACCAATAGTGTGTCAAATGTTTTGGGAATACCCAACCTACTGAGCAGCAGACAGCATTAGAAAGAAAGATAAGGGAGAGAACCAGAAAATAAAAATTGCATCCCACAAGTGAGCAGAGAACAGGCACAGGCAAACAAACATATTTCTGTCGCATTCTCTCCCCTCACGCTCTCTCGCTCCACTCAAAGCATGGGGCCTTCTATTAAATAATTCAAATGGAAGCTCAAAGATGCCAGTCAAAAATACTACTGCCATAAAAGGCATGTGTGTAGCTGGAGCAGCCCAGTATCCAGCGGCGAATAAGGGCATTAATCTCCAAAGAAGAAGCAACTGCTTTAGCAAGTTCTCTGTTTATATTTGTTTCTTTGGATCATTTTTTTTCTCTGTGAAATACATGCTGTCTGGCTGAGGGTGAGAGAAGATGGTGCTTCACCTATTACCATTTGAATAATGTCTTATTCTTACACGTCTCGAGGTGGACGACTCTTAGGACTGGATTGGTAAGCTTGCAGCCAGTTCTTGTTGGGGGCCCGAGTGCATCTGGCTGGATCTAGAATATGGTGTGATTTGCCAATGAGTGCAAAGCAATTTGCCCACTCCATTGAAATAACAGTAGTTTGACAGATCTTTGGGAATATCAAACACACTGAAGGAATATTGGGGTTAAGGGTGTTGCTCACACTCAGTTTGGGATTTGATCGAACCCTTAATCATAAGTATTTAACTTAAGCATGTAACTTGTCCCGCATCATTTCTTCTACAGGCATGATCGAGACCTCAAATCGAGTAGCCTGTTGAAGAGAGATGTGCAATTGCTTTTCAAAGTGAATGGACTCTGAGATAGACTTGGATATGGCTTAGGACCCTTTTCAATCTAAGAAATAGAGTAATACAGACCACACACACACAGAAGAGTTTTGGAAGTGACAACCACATTTAAATGCAGGAGTGCTTGCGCGTGGCTGGGGTAAATAACTAGGTGGAGTCTCAAAATTTGAAAATAAAAAAGACGTTCTTCGGATGTTCCGTTTGGTACAAACTATGCAGATAAAGTACCGTTGCCACTACCTGAAATTTTTCAGCAGTGACTTTGGATTTAGAAAACTGTTTTGTCTTGGACCAATAAGCAACCACCCATAACATCCTAGCAAACACCTAGCAACGTGCCAATACCCACGTACCTTAGAAACACCTTAGCAACAGCATATCACTCTGGCAACCCCTAGAACACCCCTAGCATCAAGGTATAAGAAAGTACACTTACATTTTTTTCAGGAGTTTAGTTTTATTTGTGTTTTTTTTTTATTTTTAGCCCAGCAGAGGATAAAAACAAGGGAGAACTGTGATAAGAAAATTCAAACTTACATCACCCACACGAGCACCACTCCTCAATATTTGTGAGCATGCGTCAACCACCACCAACACTATATGACAAAATGTATGAAAATGAGATTGAATAACTGCATCAATGTTGCACAAGCTAATAACATAACCAATGACAAAATGCATCCGAGTTTATAAACACATATTTATTCCAGTGCTGTACATAATCTCCACAGCATATATTGTGCTGCAGTGCATTGGCTGACAGGAGGAACGCCAGTGAGAAAATCCATATAGAATGAAATGCAAAGATAAAGTTTGCATCTGTTGAGGTGGATGCTGTCTCTGATAACTCACTGATGGAACGAGCTCTTGTTCTCCATTTATATTCATAGCACGCTGGGGTTGCTTGTCTCAGAGCAAGCCTGGAAAAAACAAAGGAGACAATGTGTTAAGCTACGTATATAATTTTGATATTGACAACGAGAATGCTTATGCAACATGCTAAACATTAGCCAAATAACATTTCTGATGCGTTTTGACATTGTTGTCATATGTTTGGTTGTAAAACACAACAGGGATTTTCATACCACGAAGGTAATATCAAACATTGACGTCTGACTGACAATGTGTTATTCGCTGTCCCTCAAGATGTTGCAGGAATGGATTTAAAGAAATTGTCCATGACAGTTTGTATAATCACTTCGCTTAATAATACAATCAAAAATAAACTCTTCCTTTTGCAAATAAGCACTTAAAGTTAAGCTCAGTTATTTAGTTAATTTAAACTCTTTAAACGTTGTCCAACACAGCCCTATGACATATCCCTACCCACAGTCCCAACAGTAACATAAATAAAACATTTCTGAAAATGCTGTACTTCAGGAAAAAAATAAAAACTTAAGGCACATGATCGAGGCATTAGCTTCCGAAACAAAATATAAAACACGACACTTTTAGGTGGCTCCAAATGGAAATCCTGTCATGTAATGTTTTGTCATGTAATATTGGGGTGTTTCATAAAATTCATGACATTTCACACATCTATCAGAAATCTCAAGTTTCTTTCTGACACTACATTCAACACAAGCTTGGAACTGAAAGCAACAAATTAAAATTTAGCTTGCAGGAATTTTGTTTCTCATTAGCAACATGTTACTGCCACAACTAATGTTGAACCCTGTTCAGCAATCAGAAACTTCTGGATAGCTCTAGACTCCTGATGTAAGATTCATAAACTGGTTTTCATGGGCACCTTACACTTCTTATTTTTGTTTATTTTTATTTCAGATGCTGTACGTGTGGCTTGACCCACAAACGGCCCCCATGAGGAAAATAACTTTGGAATAAAATGAAATAAAATGCAGAAAGGTTTCTCTGAGGGTAAGTTTTAGGGGTAGCAGCAAAAATATCATTAGCTCAGTATAAAAACAATAAAAGTCCACGAAAAGTCTCCACCATGAGAGAAAAACAAATATGTCTCTGTGTGCTGTGTACTTTGCTATACTATAGGGACAAATTTGTTCTCAAAAGCGAGCTAAATCTGACACAATTAGGGATGTTCTTGTTTGCAAAGATTATATATCATTTCTAAAATTTTTCTTGGTACTACAGTTAGTCCAAAGTAATTGCAGATCACCAAATAAGCTTGCACACGTGTGTGTACTGGTATTCACTACATTACAAGGACAAAATATCCCCACAAGTATAGTAATACTAGTACATTTTGACCTTGTGAGGTCCCCATAAATATATAAATATAAATCATACAGAATTATTTGTTAAGAGATAAGAGAGAAAGAGAAGATATAGGACACCGTTGGCACCTCCTCAGGCCTTGGATGTATCTTTCAGAAAGAATGTGGCAGTAGTGAAATCTTTAGCTCTGTCTGCCCTCAGTGTACAGTTACCCTCCCCAAAACTGACACCTTCACTACTGACATCATCATCGTCTGATAAAGCAACCTTCCTACCAACACTATGTATTGTTGCTATGCTAATGTTCCCTTTCAACATACATTAGCCTGCCTTTAACATCTATCTGTCTGACCATCAGCAACGATTTCACTTATACAAAGGAATTAAATTGCGCTGGAAACAACAATCAACCTGCTATTTCAGTAATGATGTCTTAATGAACAGATAAGCAAGTGCTGGTTTGTGGTGTGCAGGAGAGCAAAAGCACATCGGGAATGCTTGGGGAAAATAACTGTTTTTTCTCTCACCTGTTAGCTGTCAATAATTAGACAAGGTAATGGGTGTCTGATTGTTAGCTACAGAGAAAATGAAAGAATCAAAAAGTGTCTGATGAGGTTCATCTGCAGAGCAGGTATAGATCTCTATACCACAATCTTCTAAAACTTCAGACACACTGTTTTTCTACAAAATCATGTCTTTCAGCATCAAAACATTTATTTGGGGGAAAATGGCTTTGCTTACATTGAAACAAACCAGTTAATAAAATATATCAATGTATAATCTCTTAGAGGCTAACAACAGCAAGCTAGTTTTGAAAGTATAGAATCTCACCCCGCCTTCAAAGCCACAACATATGAACGCATGCATAGTTTAAGAAGGACATCCTATCATTGCATTTGGACTGAACATAATGATTGGGTGAACATTTTATGGTCCTGCACTCTACACAGAATACACATATATTATTATAAAAATATATTTAGACCACTTTACTCAGTGACTGATATCAGGATGTGAAGAGACTTGCAAGCAGCATAACAAAATGTTTCTAGAAAAAAACACCTACCCTGACTTTGAGCAAAGAGTTTGGCCAAAAATTAAAATTCTAGGATCCAGCCAGCAACAGCAAAGTTCTTAAGTCAACAGCACATGTGGCTGTTATAAACAAACAAATAAATAAATAAACCACTTTAGAAATAAGAGTTACCTGAAGCACTACTTCTGACTGTTGACTGCCATAATAAAGTGTTTATTCATTTCACACTGTTTCCAACAGCCCAGCTGCATTAATAGACGTTACTGGACTTCAGAGGATTATCCTAAGGGTTTACAAACCCAATTAAAACCTAACAGCTATACAAACTGAGTGGCCTAAAAGTAAACGTTTCTTGCAAATGTCTTACATCTTAATAATAGTCGTGTCGGTAGCTTAACTGCTAGAAAAGTTTCCGCTTGCAACACCAAAGTCATGGGTTCAACTCCAGGGGGACACATGTACTGACAAACCTTGGATAAAAGCATCTGCCACATGCATAAACATAAAAAGTAAGGCATCTTAAAATAATTCTTCAAATCTAAAATAACCTTTAGATGCTTTAATGGATCAATCTGGTTTAATAGAACGATTTTGAATACTTAGGAATGCATTAAGAAATTACAAACTTATGATTATAATAAGCGCTACTTAAAGTTAATAATCCAAAAATCATATTTCTCTTCCAACATCCGTAATTATTATTGAGACGTAATGAGAGATAAATTACTGCACAACCACACAAGAGAAATACTCGCAGAATATACAGCTTGTAGATTTTTCTCCTCTGCTGAGCCTTTACCAGCACTGATATCCAAGTCATAAAGTGCCTCATTTCTTTATAGTTTCAGAACACGCACAAAGCCAATTAGTTAATCGTTAAGACTAGGCAGGTGGTACAGAATTACAGGATAATAATGCGCCTTGGGCATTCTGGTGCACTGCGATGCAAAAGACCTCGTAGCTACAGGGCACGGATCGTGTGCTTAATTGCCTTGTAGAGCAGAGGGCCAAACAGAGGATTGTAGGTGAACAGAGAGGTATTCCACACTCTTGTCCTCAGATCAGTTTCAATCTAAATACTCATTTTATGTGTATGGTAGCTGGGGCAAAAAGTGTGTTTGGCTTCGCGTAATATTACAGTACCAGTCAGCTGCAATCCATTGTTTGCCTCTCTATCGCTATCTATGTTTGAAACATAAAATTGCAGGTTAATTTACGTACTTTTCCTTAAAACCAAATGACATTTTGGGGAAAATGGACCCGACATTTCAAATGATAAATCATAAGCTTACCATTGTGAATCGGGTTAAGGTAAGGGGACAGTTTTGAACACTGATCTGTTTTATTTAAACACTGATCCGAGATAATTCACCAAGAATAAATAGTGCCTGGTGATAGCACTGTTTATTTGCATGCACTGTCTGTATTGTTTTTGAGGCCAAATCACTATGGAATTATACATACCAAAAAACAGCACAAATAAAGTTCTGAATGTTGAGATGTGGAAGTTACAGCAGACTGGCGCAGTTTGCAGAGACTGAAGAGCATCACTGATGTAGGCACCTAAATCAGCTCTTTAAAGTGCTGAAAGTTTGCAGGATTACACCGCATGAATGTATGCCCGTTACCGTGCTCATTCCTTATTAATAAAAACACACAAATGTGCTTTCCGTGTCAATAATAGCACAAATGTAAATTATGGCAGGAGAATACCGCCACACAGCTTCGTAAATAAAGGTGCCATTTATAATAAGCTACGGCACAAAGAAAAGAGGCGTGTTCATACCGGAAAAATAGCAATGGCTTTTCAGAGCAATTTAACACACCTGGATTGCAAACACAGTGGCACAGAAATTCGTGAAGTGGCCCAACAGTTCAGCGAATATGCCTCTTCATGTTAGTCAGTGTAGATGAAGGATTATATACAACATTTGTACCATTCGGGCCTCCAAACCAATAAACAAGTGCTTTTTTGCCCATTTGATTACATTAATTTATCTGAGCAAACAGCAAATCAAACGCAACAAACATCACTACTGTTGCATGTATACAGAAAAACAAGCCAAAGTTATTTTAAAGCGAGATGTCATGTCACATATTATCAAAGCAGAGAGGACAGAGTATTTTTATATTTCCTCAAAATCCCGCAAGTCATTAAAAAAGTTAACCTCAGTTGCAGGATGCAAACAAACACAATCTGCCAATCCTGATTTTAATGAACAAACAGCAAGCGGACAGACCTCACTGCAGAGTGATGAGTCCGCTTTGTACTTTCCAGAGTTTGATTACAAACGAGCACGACAAAAAATTAAATAAAAAATAAAGCAGATTTGCTTTGAAGTTTCAAGTTTCCCTTTGGTTTTCCACATGTTTGTCTTTTATGAAGCTCAAAAATTAAATAAATATATGAAAACTTGCCTCGGCAAATATAATATCTCTTTATAGGCAGAGGAGGGGAAAAGGATGAAAGTGGGTTTGTTCTTGAAAGTCAAAGAAGAACCTTTTACAAATCGCAATCTTTCACTAGAGAATTACAGCAGTTAACGCTAAGATAATTATCATACTTTTTGCTAAAACAAAATTTATTTGATCAAATACAACAAAGAAACGCCAGCTAGAAACAGACGCTAAAGACAGGGATCAGAGTTATGGTAAATATGTCTTTTATGAATATTTAGCTCTCTCAATTTTAAGAGTATTCATTTTGTACGTCCTTTCGTATAAAAGGTAAAATTTTTGTGACTGATCTTTTTAAAGCTGTTGTTTAAAAACACCCAAGCAATTCGTAAGGGCTTTTAATTAAATCATCAGAAAAAAACGTATATTTAAAGCTAAAATCCGCAACTTTTGCCTCAGTCTGTCTTGTTAAAAAAATTTCAGGTTATGTACTTTTCTTTATGTATGTTATGTATGTGTATACCTTGAATTCACTGTAAGTCGCTTTGGATAAAAGCGTCTACCAAATGAATAAATGTAAATGTTAAAGTCACATAAAGCCAAACTGACATTTCCCAGGAAATCAGACTTAAACAACCCAAATTAAATCATTATTATAAACTTACAGTTGAGAATTGGATTAAGGTAAGGAAAGCAATTGAAACACTGATCTGTTTTTTACTTGCTCAATAACAGATTTTTGTTTATTTTTAACAAAAAAGTTTAAGAGTTATTTAAAGAGTTATTTAAATTTTAAGTATCACCTAGAGACAAAGCGTGCGTTTGCAAAACCTGCAGTCAACACAAGCCCCACCGGCAACTACAAGCAAACGTGTCTCACCAGAACAGAACAGACCGGACCAAACCAAACCAAAGTACAAAATGAGCAACAAGAAGTTCACAGAGAATGTATTCTTACATTTAGTGCCAGCTAGACAGTACATAAGAGAATAAGACACAATGCAGGGGCTTCAAAGCTGAAGCACTTTCACACAGCTTTTTAAAAAATTCAGTGCTCATGATTTCTGATGATGAAGTGATGCGGTTAAGAAGATTAAACAACATGTTTATCTGACATACCTTATAAAAGCAAATAAATGCAAAAACATGTATGAACAAACCTTACATGCATCTGATGGATCGATTAATGCAAATGTTAAAGGATTAGTTCACCCAAAAACTAATTTAAAACTACTTTTTTTTCATCATTAACTCAGGCTGGTGTTTTCAAACCTGTATGACTTTTTTGTATCTGAGGAACACAAAAGAAGATATTTTGAAGTACGTTAATAACCGAACAACAGTGGCATCCATTGACTCCCATTGTATGGACCCAAAACCACCTAACCTATAAACCATTTCTCAAATATGTTCTACTATATTCTAAATATATTAGACACAATGGTGAGTAAAAGATGGAGAAAATAAAATTTTCGGTGAACTAATCGCTTCTGCAATGATTTAAAAATCCCATTCATTTGATTTAATGTTTAATGTTCTTGCTCTGCATTCATCATTGGAACAAAGTTTAGCTTTCTTGAACCTAGAGTGGCGGAGAGAAAGGTAGAAAGAGAGACAGAGGTATCAAGAGAAAGAGATAGAAAGAGTGAGGCAGAATGTTGAAATGGATTGCCACTCGAGACTAATTATAGACTTTTTAGGGCGCACCGACTGCCACTCTGCCCAGCACAGCACTGAGGAGCACAGGGTGTAGAAACTGCTGACAGACAGCCATCCACACTGACAGAGATTCAAAGACAGACAGGAGCAAAAGTAAAAGAAATAAAAGTGAAGATGTCAGAGAACATGTCATTTTTATTACGTAAGCGAGATGAGTAATGATGTAATAAATCCAAAGGCAGATTCTTTGCTTTGATAAAAGGAAGCAGATATATGCTCAGTCAGAGCGGTGAATGTTAAAGTGAGTTTTATTCATCACAAATTTATGCAGGGTGCGAACGTGCTATCAAATCAGAGCTGTACTATAATCAAGTGCAATATACCCACCTCTAAACCGCTGCCCATGTGTGCAGATAATCCTCACCTGACAGGTGTTTGGGTGTATGTTGTCCTTCTCCTGCATCTGTCATCCAGCTGTGCACGCAAATCCACCGCAATGCATTCTGGGACAGCCACAGCACGGTGACAAACCCGAACACATGCCGCAATTACCTTTTATGTCTGGCTGTGCTCCAAGACAATAAAACACATATTCTTCTCTCCACATTGCCAGTATGTAGCTGTAAATCTGGTAGCTCTGTATTTCAAAGCCATATCTATATTTGCTGAACTTGTGTGCTCATTTGTTTTTCACACTTCTGGAGTTTAGACTGTGGCCTGTTATCTGCCAGTGGTCACTGTCATATTAGCATCTAATAATAATGCACCATATGCACACTGTCTTCACAGCAATTAATCCCAGCAAAGTGTTGAAGCCAAGCAGATGTGGGCCTACAAAGAGAGACAAAAGAGAGATTAGAGGGAAAAAATGAACATTTTGATAACCTGGCATTCATCTGTGTTACGCACTTAACCAGATGCTTTTATCCCGCTGAGCTACGATGCAAGTATGCATGCACTTATATCAGTCCATGTGTTCCCTGGGAATCGAACCCATAACCTTTCCCATGTCAATGCCATGCTTTACTAGTTGAGCATTGGTATATTTTGTAAGCACAGACTACTATCCTTGACAGCTTGGAAACCTCAAAGTTTAAAGACCCTGTGAATTCACTTGACAAGTGTGGTTCCCTTTCCTGTGTTGACAAATCACCTTTTGCAACAAAAAAGATGGAGGGGCCATTCCTAGAACTATAAAAATAACTTTTTTACTGTTTATGTTGCTTAGTGGAATTGTTAGGGATACGTTCGTACAACCTAAAATTGTTAGCTGGGATGCCCTCTTTTTTTATAGCCAATAAGTTATCGTCTCATCACAGACATGATACTAGTCAGTTTCAAGTGTTAGTTGTAGGAGAGGCACGTTCTCAATATAAAGAACATCAACTGAAAGCCACAAGAATATTATAGTGCTATAGCTTCAGATAGTTCACAATGCAAAAACACAACCATCAGGGTCAATACAACAATAAATCTCCAATTTATGAGCCCCAACACCATCAGCCCTATTAAATACACTTCAGCCATGTCAACACGGTAATAATCATTTTTAAATGAAAAGTACAATAGGATGCCTTAAAAGCCCACATTGCGCGTCCAGGACCAAAATTGTCCGAGCGCTAATGACTAACTAAACCAGCTAGGCTGTAATGACGGCTGATGGTTTGGTTTTAATGACAGTGTGCCGTGCACCAGCTAACCCGAGCTGAACCACCTCCTCTCATTGTATCCATAATAACCCTCCTCTTGAGTCCCCCTTCAATACCGCCTCAGTCAAATGACACTTCCAGCGCAGTGAACTGAGGCTAGCAGCTCTGCTTCAGCGCGCTCCGCTATCACATCGCGCTTCGCTATTCTTCCTCGAGAGCTCTTCATGGAGCCTTCAGCGTACCACTGCCGCCCGCCATCCTGCCTCATTAGGGCTCCTTCTTGCTCCGTCTGAGGGATTATACAAGCAAATCTCATTGTGGCAACACTTGAGAAGGAGATAAGGAAGTCATTTTCTCTAAAGGAGACGCGGGCAGGAGAGGAGGAGCGATTAATGAGCGTGATATATCGCTTTATGTTTGATTACTACTCAGTCGCACTGGTTTGATTGACGTGATTCTGACCCTTGTATGTATTGACAGAACGCGAGCGTGTGCGCGGCAAAAAACAGGGTGACTGCAGTTTATTTTAGTTTTTATTTTCATTTTATTGTAGTTTCATTAATATTTTGAAGTAGCTTTTATTTTATATTTTTAGCTTTGGTACTAATTTTAATTTAGCAATTTCGTAACGTGCTTTGTTATTCTATTAGTTCTTTTTTAATATTACTTTTTTTTCTGTTTTAGTTTTTATTTCAAGTTAAATCCTTTAAATGTTAATAAAAATTGGAAATGTTGCCGTGGCAATAATCTAAAATAAGTTCACAATTTTCAACTAATAATTAGGCCAATGTTTTACTTGGTTTCAGCTTTATTTCAGTTAACATAAATGTTTCAGTTCTAGTTTTAGTTAACAATAATAACCCTGGACCGTCAATGATAGATTACGTTCTACTCCAAGCCGAGTGACAGTTTTGTTTATTGGCGTTTCGTAGATGTGACGTATCGCTAGCAAAGCGTGTGTGGTTTTACGGGTACTCAAAGTAGTTTTGGGGTGAACTATCCCTTTAATACTTAAACAAAAAAAAAGTGCTGCTTTTATCCAGAATGCATCTGGGAACAATAGGACGGCTTCTAGCAAAACTAGCAAACTCACCTCTCTGAACTAGAGCCATTCCATCCCTCAAATGATCGGTTTTTCTCTGGGATCGATGTTTGTTGCTACTCTCAATGCCCCGAGTGACGCAGACGATGATGACAGACAGCATATCCTATCACAAGCTGTCTGAGACATCCCCTCTGGCCTTATAAAAAACAGACAGTGAAAGCCTAAAGCGGCCAGAGCGCCATGTCTGAGTCTCTCACAAGCATCAAGTGCTGCTGTAAATGAACACGGGACAAAGTAAGTAACGAGAAGTTAATCAATAAGTCAACGCAAATGTGTGTGCGGAACCTGAGTGCTGGCTATTTGTCAGCCGACTTGCTGTGCAAGCTGTTGTTTGGATGTCTCACACACACATGCACACACACACACACACACACACCTCCCTCTTTACTTTTTCATTTCAGGGTATGCAAGTGTGTGTAGGGGGGGTGGGGGGTGAGCAGAGATTTGCTCGGTGTGTCAGCCTGACTTGGCAGAAATTGATCTTGTGTATGCATTAGCAGATTGCCTGTTGATGAGATGGGGATTTATAATTCACCGACTGATGGCAGTGATCTAGCTATATAAATAAATGAATATGCGCCCTGTTTAGCTTTCAGATGACAATAAAAACTTGATTTGTAAGCCTTTCTGTATTAATGTCCCTATACTCTACTAAAGACGCTCAGCTGAATGTCTGGAAGTTGCAGAGGACCTGATGGCTGTATGAACAGATCCAAAAATGTCAATCATAACCATCTACCAATCAATCAAGAGTAATATCAGTTACAGGAAATAAACGAAGAGTCACGGGTTGGTGCCTGTAAAATTTAAGGCACACCGCATAAAGAAAAGTAGAAGATATATTAAGTTATAAATTGCATATAAAGGTTGATTGCTATGAAAAGCTAGCAGGGGGTTGGTGTGTTGGTTTCAGACACAGTTTTAAATATCTTCTCTATTCTTAAAGCTGTGCTCCATAACTTTTGCCTCTCTACCGCCATCTCTGTTTGAAACATAACATTGCAGGTTAATTTACAATCTGTTCATTACGTACGTTGAAATCAAATAAAGCCAAACTGTAATTTCCCAGGAAATCGGACAAGACAGCTCAAATTATAAATCATTATTATAAACTTATCACTGTAAATTACAGTTTTGAACACTGATCTGTCATTCTGAACTGATTCTTGTTCATTTTAACCCCACAAAAGTTACAAATTGTAGCTTTAGAATTCCAATATTATCATATTTTTGCCATAGCTGTCAGGTAAACAAGAGAACACACTTTAACAGTAAGACAACACTAGCACATTCAGACAAATGTCATCAGAAACTGCCTACATAGGAGCCGACTTATAAACCTACCCTAAGAAATATTACTGTACTGAATCTTTATTTTGACACTTCATGCCAGACGCATCCACAGTCACTTACATTCTTTAACTTATACAAACACCACGGGATGCACCAACCTAAACCATAAAAGCCCAGAAAAACAGGCATATAATATCATTTCATATCAATCACAGACTAATAATCAGATCGAAATCACATTGCAGGAGACTGCAGAAAACATCAAGAGAATTGTTCATTGTACACAAAAATCGTATATAAAACTGATTAATACACCTACTTTCCATGGAGATCCATGTATTACTACACTAAACACCAGTGTATAATGTCTATGGAGCTCTTTAGTACAGTAGTTGTGGTTTATAGATCAATTGCATATAGGTCAGGGCAGTCTGGTTGTGTGTTTTAGCTCTTCTTGAGTATGCAGAGTCAGTGATTCAGCCGCATGGATAAACACTCAGTACTCTCCCTGTGTTTCCTGATCAATATCTAACTGTAACAGTATCGATTAGGAAAGCATGCATTAATGTTAGGTGCTCCTGGAAACACAGTTAAACAGTTAAAATTTCACAGACCCCCTTCACTTACTGGAAGTCTTTCAAAAATAGTTTGGCTTTTACAAAAGGAATGCACAGAATATACAGGACCTGCTGTAGGTTTCTATTATAAATATTACTGATGCAAAGTGATGTAAAAATGTAGCTATGTACAGTCCAGTAGTGTATGCAGAATGCCAAAGAGGAACCATGGTGTGGTTCCATAAAGAACCTTTAACATCTGTAGAACCTTTCTGTTTCACAGAATGTGATTTGTGGTCAAAAGGGTAAGAAGGGTAAGAAAGGTAAGAAAGAAATGCTCCTTTAAAGAACCTTTGACTAAATAGTTTTTTTGGGAACCAAAAATGGTTCTTCTATGGCATTGCTGTGAAGAACCTTTTAAGAACCCTTTTACGTTTAAGAGTGTAGGAACAAAAGCAGCTTTAATGTTGACAGCACAGAGCAAAGAAAATGATTTACTAGGTATTGAGTTGTTAGTGGAACACTTTGTTTTAAAATTGTCAAAGGCAATTCATGGATTAACTTGTGAAAACGATTATTGAATAATCTGAAGTGCTGAGACTGGGATATTGATCATCACCAAGAGTAAAATGCATTAATAAAAGTCTTATTAAGGTACTCAAGACTTTTAAAAGATCTTTAAAAAGACACTTGAAAATTGTCATGGAGTCTGAGTGGCTTCACCTAGCATGCCTTTCCTGATTCTATTTGCCCCACCAACTTCCTGTCCCAAGATGCCTCATGGTGCCTGGCATCAAGGCCAGGTCATTATTTTGACCTGCTGGGCCTGAACCAGCGTTCTTAGAAAGAATGCATCCAGAAGAGCTCTAAAGCTTGCTCTGGGTTTTAAAACCTCAGTTTGAGGGCCACCCTTTGGGCAGAATGAGAGCACTCATGTGTGTATTGGTTTCTCTCCTGCTAACTTTCCCCTTAAGCTGCTCTAGTTTGCCCTATTCTCTTTTCCCTATTGTTCTCCCAATAGAACAGCGTGAGTCCTAAGTAAAACTTTGTTAATATCTGACCTAGAAACCTCTTGTTTTTCAGATCAGGTTCAGATCAGATGCAAAGATGAACATTTAAATTATTATATAACACTATGCCTGTCAGATCAGTAAAAAACAGGGATGTTAAAGCTACAATCTGTAACTTTCGCCTCTATTGTTATTATCTGTGTTTGAATCATAAAACTGAAAGACAGCAATAATAAACAATCTAGAGCAAAGTAACTATATTTGAGTATCATTCAAACAGAAACAGACAAACAGACTAAATGAATGAAGTACAAAACGTACTACAAATATAACAAATATAAACAAACTAACAGCGGTAGAAAGGAACTGTGTTTTAGCACATGCTAGATTTCAAATTTAGAGTCAGCAGATTAAAATACAGTACTTGAAAAGTTTGCATTTAATCTCAATGGAAATGATAATAAATGAACCCTAATTGCTAGATGTATTTCATCTACATGTGATTAAATTCAGCTGCAAGAAGAGATTCATTTGATTCTGTGTATATGATATGTAAACAAGTATGCAGAAGATTTGAAAAGTGAATAGAGACAGTGCAGTAAAGTCGACAGTAGCAGGTCTCCAGAAGCTGTGCTCTTTTAATCCATGTGTCTCTGTGTTTTGGGACCTCTCTCAGGCTATCATTAACATTTAAATCCCTGATATTTAAATCCCTTAGACAAAGTGTCTCTACCTCACACAGGTTTATGTTGGAGATACACTAACACATGAGCCAATTGTACATTCCTGGTGGCAATTTTGCTTTTTTCCCCCCTCACAGAAAGAGATTTCAAAAAGAATGTTCTCTCAATATTTCAGTTTCACTCCTTTTGGTCCCCATTCGACCACAAGGGAAGCCTGCCTTCCTTGAACAGAGTCAGAACTGCCTGAAAGCTTTATTTTTGATGGCTGACAGACATTCTAGCGTTTATTAATTTTCTGTACCTTTTATGGTTGCTTTACAACTCCATATCATTCCACTTAAACATTTCAGTCATTTCGAAGGACACCGTACTGTAGCAAAAAGACCAGAGAAAGGGCCAAGCAAATAGGATTAAAATGACAAATTTCAACTTTAATATCTATGGAAATCATGCTTTCTTTCTCTCACACACATACACACAAAATCTTGTTCTCAGCATTAGCCTGCTAGTTAATCAATACAATATTTTTGCAATGAGAAAGCAATATACCTTCAAAAATAGCAACGTTACCACCTCGCTACTGAGAAACGAGATTAAACTAATAGCTTCCCTATTTAGTAGTAACACTTCTGGCCAGCACTGCTGAGGGCCAAAATGGACACAATAGCATACTTTCTCTCTCATACACGCAACCTCAGTACTAATAACTAGAAATACTGGAAATGGCTCTTGATGCCAGTGCTTGCGCTAAAACGATGCAATTAGTAACAGCCCAACTAACAATTTTAGGTTGTACGAACGTTTTTCCAACATTTTCATTAAGCAACAAAAACGTTATTTTGAAACTTAAGAATGCTCAAAGCGTTTATTTTTTAGCTGTTACATTAACATACCTCCTCATGTTACTACAAGAACTTTAAAAAGAGAACTTTGAGAGAACATCAGCCAATGTTCTTTGAATGTTCCCTGTTAGCTGGGAGAGTTTTGGTAGTGACCACCTGTCCTATCGATTTACTATATAAACTGACATCATATGCTGCAAAATAAGTCTAGCATTTCTCTCAATGCATATTGTTCCAAATCAAACATTTTCCTCTGCATGCTTCATGAATTGAGCTTCACACACACGTGTGCTATAAGATGACATTTTCTTCCATTCTTCCTAAACTAGTACATGCTTAACCTGTACTTAACCTCCTCTGAGCACACCAACGTGTGGGCCACAGGTGCAGAAATTCAAAAGACGTCAAAGAATTGTCAAGGGTAAGAAGGTCAGTCCTGTAAATAGCTGTATCAGGTCTGTGTAAAACCACAACACAGTATCCTCATTTTTCCTCACTTTTCCTCCCACAGCACATCCTCACCAGCTACAAAGCAACAAGATTCTTTTGCGACAAGCAATTTTTCTCTCCACGCCGGCAATGAAAATACTGCGCGATGCCACACCATCAATTGCAAACCAGAGACAGAATGTTAACATCCGACTCACTCGCTTCATTACTGCAGGTCTTTACTGTCAGTCATGTACGAATCCAAATTAAACAACTAAATGTTTAGTATACGTTACCAAAACACTGCTGGTTGTTTGGTAGCTATTGTCACTGTGGTTTTCTTTTGCAAAACCCAAACTATGTAAGAAACACTTTGGCTTTTACAGACGCCTCCAACAGCCGGTAAAGATTTTATGTTTACTAGAAGACCTTGTACTTGTAGACCTTCGCTTTCTTCATAATTCTGTCTTGATTACCACCTGTTGAAAATTCGTTATGGTAAATTAAAGTGTCAGCACATTAATGAATAAATAAGTTATTAGATTATTTAACATTTGCGGGAAACACAACTGCCGGTAATTAAAGATAAAAAAGCAAAATGCCAGACAGCTGCACAGATGGCTGAGTTAGTGTCAGCACAAAATGAAAGACCGAAATGTATCAGAACATTCTGGCAACGTTCATTATGATAAAGGAAAAGCATGTCAAAGCACTGTGCTAATAAAACATATTTGTTTGTAATATAAACGTCTATCACTTGATAGTAAAGAGTTTTTTTAAATAACGATTGGCCAGGTTTGGGCTGGACATGTGAGCCGATTTTAACCAATTCAATAATCAATAAGACATTCAATAAGACATCACATATTGCCAAAAATGTTCAAGGTGTGTATGAGACATAAATACTGTATAAAAGATTGACAAATTGACAAAATTGATCTGAATTTTAGGGTTATGTAATGCAGCAAACATAAAAGTTTTATTCAAGTTTTGCATTCAGCCATTGCTATCACAATTTCAATTCAATCGTATCTTTTTAAAATGGTGGTATATGCCGTTTTAAACATCTGTCTTAACGCTCCCATACTCGCAAGACAGAGTATCACAAAATGAGTCTAATGACATGCTCCTCAGGAAACTTAACAGCCAAATAAAAAGCACATTAAAATCAGCATGACATTCACAACATTGCTACGTTTTATTTTGATTAATTTTAGCTTTAATTTGACGCTATTATTTTTCCCCACAGTAAATCAAAGCCAACATATCTGAACGATTGCTGGCTGTATCTATCAAACATAAACAGAAT